>VXBQ01002615.1:228638-300371 GCA_013400175.1 Phainopepla nitens | reverse complement strand
AAGAGGCCCTGTGTCTCCTGGAGTAGAGAAAACTACAGATATAAAGAGTTACCAAAAGATGAAGACGGCACATGCCCAAGAAGAATATAGAGTCGGCCACCATGCAAAGCAAGGCTAGACGGAGTCGGAAAATAAATATATATAAAGTTCTATGCATATATAACACCTTAAGAGATAAAAAGGAGGCCTGACCCCCAGGCCTTCCAGGCATCTTAAGAATTTTCCCTCCATATGCCCAGTGCTGAATAAATACACACCGGCTTCATTTGTTGTGGAGTTTTTCCCATGTAACAGCAGGACGGTGCCTAAAGAGCGGAGACAGACTTTATCTGGTTTTCTGGTTTGATGCTGCTGCCAGTGCTGTTGTTCATTTGCCCTGGTATTTATACATATATACATGTATATATGTGTGTGTACACACACACACACACAAACACATATATATGTACAGCTGTTATTCCTTTTCCCATCTCTTTGCCTGAAACCCAGTATTTTCAAAGTTACAATAATGTGGAGAGAAGGGGGTCATATTCCGTTTCCAAGGAAGGTTCCTGCCTTCCTTGGCAGAGACCCATCTTTTAAAGCAAGGCACTCCACTAGTCTGAAATCTGTAACTTTGTGTTTCCCAGAGGTTCCCTCCAAAGATGACACCACAGTCAATGTTATTAGATTATTAGCTTACTTATCCCTTAGCAATATGTCAGTTTCGTATGTAGTAGCAAGGAACGGAGAAAATGAAACTGGCCAGTGGCTAGTACTGGGCAATACTAGAGCTGGGAGATTTAAAAAACAGTAGCAGCAGAGGAGGTCCAGTCACTAGTGGGAATTCCACAGGGGCTCTTCAATATCTTCACAAACAAGTTGGATGCAGGACTCAAAGGGCTATTAAGCAAGTTTGTGACTGACACTAAATTGGGAAGAGCTGTTGAATCCCTTGAAGGCAGACCCTGGACAAATTAGAGGGCTGAGCAATCACCAACTGTACGAAGTTTAACATGGGGAAATGCCGTATTCTCCCTGTGGGATGGGGCAAACCTGCAGGCATGAAGTGAGAAGGGAATGGGAGGCTGGAGAGCAGAACCACAAAACGGGCCCTGGGGGGGTCAGTGGCAAGGGGAGTCTGAGTCAGCAGTGCCCTGGCAGCCAGGAGGGACATCCCTGTCCTGGGGCAGCAGGGGAAGGGCACTGTCCTGCTCTGCTCTGCCCTGGGGCAGCAGGGGAAGGGCACTGTCCTGCTCTGCTCTGCCCTGGGGCAGCAGGGGAAGGGCACTGTCCTGCTCTGCTCTGCCCTGGGGCAGCAGGGGAAGGGCACTGTCCTGCTCTGCTCTGCCCTGGGGCAGCAGGGGAAGGGCACTGTCCTGCTCTGCTCTGCCCTGGGGCAGCAGGGGAAGGGCACTGTCCTGCTCTGCTCTGCCCTGGGGCAGCAGGGGAAGGGCACTGTCCTGCTCTGCTCTGCCCTGGGGCAGCAGGGGAAGGGCACTGTCCTGCTCTGCTCTGCCCTGGGGCAGCAGGGGAAGGGCACTGTCCTGCTCTGCTCTGCCCTGGGGCAGCAGGGGAAGGGCACTGTCCTGCTCTGCTCTGCCCTGGGGCAGCAGGGGAAGGGCACTGTCCTGCTCTGCTCTGCCCTGGGGCAGCAGGGGAAGGGCACTGTCCTGCTCTGCTCTGCCCTGGGGCAGCAGGGGAAGGGCACTGTCCTGCTCTGCTCTGCCCTGGGGCAGCAGGGGAAGGGCACTGTCCTGCTCTGCTCTGCCCTGGGGCAGCAGGGGAAGGGCACTGTCCTGCTCTGCTCTGCCCTGGGGCAGCAGGGGAAGGGCACTGTCCTGCTCTGCTCTGCCCTGGGGCAGCAGGGGAAGGGCACTGTCCTGCTCTGCTCTGCCCTGGGGCAGCCTCACTTCGAGCACCGGGGGCGCTTTGGGGTGCTACACCACAATACAAGATACAAAGCTAGGAAAGAGTGTGCAAAGGAGGCCATGAAGATGGTGAAGGGTCTGGAGGGGAAGCTGTAGGAGCCGTGGCTGAGGGCACTGGATTTGTTCAGCCTGGAGAAGAGGAGGCTGAGGGGAGACTTCATTGGGATCTTCAACATCCTCACCAAGGGCAGTGGAGGGGCAGGCAGCAATCTCTGCTCTCTGTAACCAGTGACAGGACCCAAGGGAACAGCATGACACTGTATCAAGGGGTGTTTAGGTCGGGAATCAGGAAAAACATTCTTCCCCCAGAAGGCAGTCAGGTACTGGAACAGGCTTCACAGGGCAGTGGTCATGGCCCCAAGGCTGACAGAGCTGAAGGAGCATTTGGAAAATGTTCTCAGGCACAGGGTAGGATTGTATCTCCATCACTTCTGCACTTAAGAAATAGTTAAAAATAAGAAAACAGTCTTTTAGCACTGAAAGAGAAAGAAGAGCCACTAGAAACCAATCCAGTTAGAGGCATTTTGTATGTTTTGGCAGTTAAACTTTCAGCTTCGGAATATCAAAAACTGAGGATAATTCTAGGAGGTGCAGTTAAGAAGAGTTTAACAGCATTATTATTATAACCAAATGTCACAAAGAATAGGATTTCCACTCCACCCAAGATAATATTAAACAGTTCTGGCCCCAATACTGAGCCTTAGAGAACCCCACTAATTACCAGCTGTCAAGTGGATTTAACTCCATTTGCCACCACTCCCTTGGCCCAGCCATCCATCCAGTTTTTAACCAAGTGAAGATGTCCAAACCAGGAGCAGCCAGCTTCTGCAGGAGAATATTGGGAGAGACAGTACCAAAAGCCTTGCTGAAGTCTTGGTTGTGGATATCGCATCCACAGCCTTTCCCTCATCTAACAGGTCATCTGGTCATAAAAAGAGATCTGGTTTTTCAAGCAGGACCCGTCTTTCCTAAATCCACGCTGGCTGGGCCTGAGCCCTTCGTTGTCCAGTATGTGCCATGTGATGGTAGTCAATAAAATTTATGGCAGTGTCGTAAATCATTAATTGGTCTTAAGACTAAAACCCTCAGCTTCCAGAACACTGAGTTGTTTACCACAGGATACACTTAGAAGATATGAATATCATCTAGACTGAGTACAGTTACAAAAAATGAGAGCAGGAAAATGCGTGTGAAATCAGTCAAGGGCTACAATATCAAGATAGTATCTGACTTCCTGTGATCCTCACACCTTTGCAAATCTTTGACCTTCTTTGATTGCAAGGGATGTTGTGCTTCTGCTTAGGTTCAAAAGCACTCACCATGCTACACTGTACCTGCATCTGCTGACTGCTGCTTTTGCATTTAATTGATCCAACACCAACTGACACTCAGTAAAAGCCTTCTGCCATCTCTTGCAAAAAGCTGTTCAGCTGATAGGTACTGACAGCTCCACCCACCTGGCTTCAGCTGAGAAAGAAATAATAAAAGCAAATTATGTGAAAGAATAATATACAGTGAGTGTATTTTACTATGGTGAATTCTTACAGAATTAATAAATCTAAATGTATTATCTCATACAGTATTAGATACAGCTGAACCCTCACCCTCTCCTGAATAAAGCCATTCTGCTGAGTCATGGCCTTACTCTGAAAGAAAACACTGCAGGAATCTTTCTAGACACAAACATTATGTATTTCTTTTAGTATTTTAACTTGGTTTTCTGCTATTTTTGTAAACTTTGATCAAAACCAATGAAATTCTTCATTATTTCTAATACTACACAACTATGATAGTTACATGTTTTTTGTATTGTTGCAGTTTTCTGGTACCATTTATGTTTTGTTATGAAAATGAAGCAAAACCAAAAAGCTGATCCAGCAAGTTATATGTAAATTTAAAATAAAGTCACATCATAGTAATACATACTACTACAAAGTTGATGTGCAATATTGTGAAAAATCAACAAATCTGAAAGCTAAGACAAACACACGTCAGTAATCTAAAGGCATGTACAGTAAGCACTGCTTCAGAGAATACTTTGGGTGGCTTTTGAAGCCACTGAATCTGAAGCAGGATGAACAAAACAACCTGGAGGAGAGCAGAATCCTGTGCTGGCAGCTCCTCCCCTTGGCAAACCCATGGTAGGAGCTTCCCAAGACCTCCAGGGATCCTGTGAATCTACACAGTGGGCAGTTGTGCATTCAGGCACCAGCAGCTGGCATGAGGATGTTTCAGTTTTCCACAGTCAAATTTTTCTCTGTCCTTGAGATGACAAGATTTTTGGCACTTGATCTAGAGGTATAAGGACATCCTTGCATCTTAGGAAGTCAAGATGCTTCCTCAGGAGAAAAAGTACAAGCCACACTATTTTTTTCAGCTTGGATCATAGTCCATCTGGCATTTTAGTGACAATTTACTGAAACTTGTCCTTTTAACTTTAACAAGCACTGTCTTGCTGTTCACTTGTTTTGTGGCATGGTGTGTGTCTGTGCTACACACCAAGCTTACCAGCTGCTTATCCTGTTCACTAGTTACTTGTCTTTACATGTTAACTTAAAGCTGTATCACATTTTGTCTTCAAATAGCAAAGTAATATTTTAGGCTAGATTTACACTATTCACAGTACAAGTAGAGAATATACTGTTGTCATTCTGATGACCTTAAAAATACAGTAATACTGAAGACAGTAAACATTCCATTACACCCTGTGTTGCTGAAAAAGTCAAATTCAGGCACCAAGTTCTCTTTCTTGGATGAGATGCAGATTCTTATCACTGACATTCTTGCTGATTTTCATTTTTAGTAGGGGACTAAGTTTTCACATCACAATAGCTAAAATCATGTCCATAAACTAGGTCTTTCTGAGAGTGTGGTTCATGAACTGTGACATCACTCCACGTGTTGTTCTTCCTCAAGGATTTATGTAAGAGTTCTCTCATTCTTCTGTTTTCTTTGGTTGTGGATTCCCACATGATTTCAAGCTCCCCTTCTGTTTTCCTAGGGAAAAAAAAATTAAACTTTAACAATGTTTCAGCAGTACAGAATTACAGTATGTGGATAAGCAAATTAGAAATGGCTTGTATTTAGGTGCTTGAAATTATCTGATTAAAATTAATTCCTATTTTGCTTTTGAAAAAGCTCATTAAATGTAATGCTAAATAGAATATGACCAGAAAATTACCCATGTAGAACTACCCATTATTGGACCCATGTAACAAGTTGGATTGTCTGCACACAGAGCACTGCATGTGAAACCCAAATGTGTGTCACCACCACTCTCTCCACTGACTCAGGCTCCCTCATGGCCACAGCTCTGATCCCATTTAACACTGCCCCTCCTGCCCAGAGCACTGCACTCACACTCTGAGCCCCAAAGGCTCTGATCAGAGTGCCAGACTCTGTGCCCAGCTAATGCATCTTTGTGGGAGCCAAACAAAAGCTGTACAAACTTGGAAGGCAGACAAAGCCCAAGAGTTTGGGTTTCCTTTGACTCCTAGTGGATGTCAAAATACAGAAGAATAAGGAAATGAAGATCAATTGATGTGGAAAGCATAGCTGTTGCATGGAAAATGAGCACACATATTTTCATACTATAGACTAACAGAGTCCCCGTGAGGGCACTGCCTGAAGCACTGAATAGAGCTAGCCTGCTATACAAATTGTCCTCAATACCAGGCTCTAAAAATGAGAAACAAATCAATGCAGAACATAAATGTGTTGAGATTAACTGCTGTCAGTCTACACTGTGGGCAGAAGGTATACACTAGAAATATATAACCAGTACATCTTACAGAATCCTTTGTGGTTAGCAACACTAAGAATGAAGTAATGAAAAGTGGCCCAGACATAGTACCAGCCCACTTTGTGTTTCACCTTATGACTGGATATATAGACAGAAGACACAAAAAACCTTGTGGAGAAGGGCTTAAGATTATTCCTGTACATTTTGCTTGGAATGAACTTTTGTGGTGGAGAAGATCAATAACCATTGAGAATGGAATTAAAGCAAAAGGTGGCAGGTGAAAGCAGTAGAGTTAGCTAATAGTTCAAGACTGCCCAAGAACACGAGCAGCCACAGTTAATGAGTTGGACCTTTCCATTTCTGCCAAGTCACTAAAAAGCCATTAAGAAACAATCTCTCATTTTTGAAACACCAGAATTATAGATGACTTCGTTGTCACGAAGTATACTTGTCCCTGAGATGGGATAAGATTGTCTAACCCCACCAGTGCTCAGAATATGCTCCAAAATGCTTTATGCAATGGCATTTACCATATCTTCAGCCTACATCTGGGGGAGATGTGAGGCATATACATCTCATGACTGAACTCCCCCAGCTGGCAGCCCTCAGTTTCACTCAGTTTCCAAGTGATCTTGGAACATTTTCAGCATCTTGTTTTTAAGTGAACTTGTACATCTTGATAGGGCCATGCCCTGCTTCTCTGTTGTCCCTTGTCTCCTATCAACAGGAGTCTTCAGGCACTGTGCACAGCACTCTTGTGTCTGACAATACACAAGAGCTGGCTTATCATTACTGCAGTAGAGATCATTACCCAGGGTTTATTTCATCTGCTAATTTCTGAAATTGAGATTTCTTTGGCTTTTTAAGGTTGTTTCATTGCTAATGCTTGCATGAGCCTGAGGCATAGAATATTTGAAGTAAGATTATGAAACTAAAGATCAGCAAGTTCTGAATTATACTTTCATGCTTTCAAATAAGATTGCCATTTTCAGTGCATATATTCAGTTTAATGGCAACTCCATTGCTCTTAGAAAACAAAAAAGTTCAAAGAGTTTAGTTTAAAAGTGTCCTCATAGTTAAAATTACTTCAGTAGCAAGACAACAGATGCCTTTAGAGGTTTATCTGAACTCTTTTTGGAGGACTAATTTTTAAACAGAGCTGAGAGATGCAGAGCTAGAGAGTGCTGACTGACTTGGCTCTGCAATGAGCAGTCAGAGCACGTTGCTGTCAAGAGATTGCAGTGCAGTTGCTCCTGCTGCAAACACAGCAAGCTGCAGTCACAGGTCAGTGTGGCACAACGTGGTACTGCTTCACAGTTCAGCTGTTTGCCAGGCGAGCATCTGAGAAGAAGTGGTTGCATCCCAAGTGTATTACACAAGGGGATTTTGTTTGAAAATTTTGACCTGATTGAAATTTAGAAGTGCATTCAGCAGAATGGGCTGGGGAGAGGGTGTCTTCTTGCTATTCACAACCTCCCTTCTCTTAAGGAATTTGGATTACACAGCAGCTTAGTTATCACAGCTGCTGATGCTCAACATTTTTCTCAACACCAAATTTTCCTTGCCTCTACAGCTGGTCTGCCTCTTAAAACACAGGTCTTTGCCACTTGGCATTTAAAACTAGATACATGCTCAGTTTAGATATATATGCTGTTTCCAGATGTCTTTAGACAAAAGGCAATAATTTCTTATTAATGTAGGCTATTATTAATTAAATAAGTAAAAATAAAAACATTCATTCAACCACTAACCTAGCCAAAACATAGGATTCTATAACTTGTTGAGAGCAACAAAAATGCCAGTGCCCCACTGATGTTTGAGGATGAAAAAATTACTAGAAGTAGGTTCTGAAAGCAGATTCTTCTTTAAAAAAGAGTTTTCTGCCCTCACAGACAGATTCTGCCCTCTCAGAATCTTATTTGGGCTGGCTCAAGAATTCATTTAATCTATCCTGTAACACTTTATTTAACTGTTTATTCCTTATTTATTCCTTATCACAAAGACCATTAGTTTTTATTATGGTTATAATTTCATATGTCACCTCACAGGTAAGACAGCTCCTCCCCCTCACCTGTGCACAACTGCAAAGCTTTTCTGTTGTTGACCCTCTTCCAAGGACAGTTTAATGCACTTTCACACTTACATTCTGCATCCAAAGCACAGTAGCTGTAACCACCTTGAGGTACTGTTTCTCTGCAGAAGTCTTAAAAAATAAACTCTGACCTAGAACACACCTATAAAGGTAAGTGTCCTATCAAATAAGACTGGAAACATTTATTAACCTCTTTTTTACCCTAGGATCACATCATAAACTTTGTTTACATCTCAAACCTTTTATTTAAGGAAAGGTATGTGATATTGGTAGCTCAAGGTTACTCAGTGCCTAATAAAGATGTGACTATCAGCTACCTGAAGACCAAAATGTTTTCCCATTATTTGCCTTAGGTGAAAGGTTGCTGTGAATTTGCAATATTGTCTAGCAAAGGCTGTAATTACTGAGAAGACTCTACAGAGCAGCTTCCAGGAAGGGAAATCTACATATCTTTAAAAGCTTTAAAAGCTTTTATTTAGCAAAAGTACAACTATATCTATATATGTTTCTTTTTGAAAACCAAGTAGAAAAATTCTCATCTCTTGGATGCAATGAATGAGTAAGGAACTCCTGATTTTGTTATGAGCTGAAAGAATGCAGGAGGAGAGAAAATTTCAAAGGCAAGTCATCTCTGTTCCGTTTGATGAAAGCTCATGCTAGTTTGGATGTACACTTGTTAAGAACAGAATGAGAGAAACAGCACATGAATACATCCTTTAGAGCATGCTGTGACTGCAGCAACTCTGCCTCTGGGCACACAGGGGCTGTGCAATGTGCTGTGACCTGCCACCCCTCAGGTGTGCTGTGCTCCTGCTCAGACTATCTCTGTTTATCTCTGAGCAGGGTCTCACTGAAAGAACAGAGATGTTTCCAGATCTGAAGTGGGATTTTCCTTTGCTTTACAAGAAAACTTACCAGGCAACAACAGGTACAGTATGCTTTTGTGATAAAGAATTTCATGGTGGTAGCTAAGTCAGACTTGCCCCAGTTTCCTAACTCAATATTATTAAACTAAATGCAAGAGCAAAATAAATGAGGTTAAATAGCTTTCTGCCTTCACCTGCTTACAGTGATTCACCATACTTTCAGCTAGATTTTAAAGTAAACCAGCTTTTCTGCTTAAAATGTGGCATGCTACTCTGATTTTCATTATCTAACACTGAAATTATAGAATAAATTAGAAATCAGAGAATATTTATTGTATGCACTTATCTTAATGTCTGTGTAGGCATTTTGCACAGAAACATTATCAGCCAGGCAGTACTCTGGACTAAAAAAATCTACTCTGTAAACACAGCGAGTCACAATAAATCTAAATGTTTGGTACTCTCTTAGCACTAACAACTTTGGTTGTCAAGCTACAGACAATAAGCAACATCTGAACTACAAATAATTTTCCCTTCCTTACTCCTGTGACTGCGTGGAGGAAAGGGAGAGAGAAAATAATAAGCCTTGTAAAATCAGAAAGACACAAAGCTGACCAAAACACATGGTTAATTTCTGGCTGATGGGCATAAAAGAGTAGACACATATTTGGATTACCTTGGGAAACTACTTTATATTGCAGTACTTGAGAAGAATAATGGAATATGAAGAAACTAGTTGATAGGAACACTATCAGCCATGGTGTTAGTTGGTTTTATTGATTTTGTTTCATAAGCATAAAAACTTATTATTTCTTATATAGGTGTAGAATTCAGCTGACTTCTAAGTAACTTTTTTTTTTTTAATCTACTTTTTTTAATATCGTAATCAAAGGAAAATAGTGAATGATGAGGTTAACCAAAATACTATTTGGAAGATGACCATAAAACTTCTTTTTTGTTTTTTGGAGTTGTGTTCATTATATTATATTTTAATAATCACTGTTAAGATTTAACTACCACCACAAAAAAAAACACAAAAACAAAAACAAAAAAAAAAACCAAAACAAAACAAACAAAAAAACCAAAAACAAACCAGAAGCAGTCACTTGTTACACTGTTCAATAGTGCTGGAGACTACAGAAATGAAAGACATCTTGATGGGGTTCATCTTGGGCTTGTTTCCATAAACCACTTTTCTTCTTTATCATACAGTTAAAAGGACTACAATGGTGTAGTTCCAGGTGCAGATCTTGTTTCTTAAAAGATAGCTGCAAGTATTAATTGTGTGTGTTTACTGAAGAAAAAAATGAATTAATTTAGACTGGAAAGCTAAAAGTCAGTATACTGTATGGAAAGAGTAATTAATTCTTTTATACATCTGTGTTATGTCATCTGATTTGCCTCCTTTGGGGCTAGAAGAGTAAATCTTGAATGATCCATATTATGAGACTTCAAACTATGCTCTATCCGACGTTGAAAAAACCCCTCTTTATTTAATTGCTGTTCTCTACAGTAAAAAATTGTAACATGAGCCCAGAGATATGAAAGTCATTTAATCAGTTAAAAATCCTAAATAACTATTTCCAGAGAAATGTGGATCAGTTCAATCTGGTTCTTAATGCAAATTTCAGAGATTAATGGAATGTCCATTGTACAACTCTGCTACTTATACCTGTTTAATGGCACTGCATAAAGGAACTGAGAGGGACTGTGCTGATATAAGGTAGATGATACCAAGCCCTGTTTTTCTGTTGTCTGTTAAAATCTATTTAAATCTATTATTTCACAATGGCAGTGATGACTTGAGAAATGACTGCTTATTGCTTTTCTTCAGTGGTAAACAGTTTTTGTTTTATGCTGATAATGTGAATGTGAAGCTTTTCACTATCAGAGGGGAAAATCCCTTTAAAGGACTCTCTGTTTAAAGGATATTTCAACACTGCAATCATAATCTTCTATAAATCTGTTAAATTGTCTTCTCTTTATTTTGCACTTAGCCAATCTAAGTCATTTATTAACAGATCAGTAAGATTCAAAAGAAAACAGATCTTTGGTGTACTCATTAGATTCCCTTCATTTCCTACTATTCTGAAAACTGTTGAGGGGTCTGAATGGGAAACTGTTCAGCCTTCAGCAGAAAATGCTAGTAAAATAAATTAACATACATCTTGATTTACAGAATCCTTTCAAATTATCAAAGATTCACTTAGATTGATATCCTTCTTAGACTGATATCCTTCTTAAGAAGTCTTAGGAACAGCAGTAGCCATACAGAATAAATTCCTCCTTCAAAAGATCTTTGCAGGAGCTGGGAACCATGAGCAGGGTCTCAGCATTTTCAGCATGGCTAAAATGAGTGAGAAAAGCAGCCCAGAACCTACCACAGGAGACTCTGCTGGAAAGTGAGCACTGGTGGCTGTGTGCAGGTGCTCTCCCTTGTCCCCTGAGCTGTCAGACACACCTGGATTGCTCCTGGCTGTGCCCCACTCACCTGTTTTGCTCCAGCACTTCATTCAGGGTTTCCTGTTTGTCTTGCAGCAGACGCTGCAGGTGCTTCTTTTCTTGCTCATACTGAGCAGTCTTCCTTTCAAACTCTTTCTCCTGCTCAGTCATCTTGAGACTGATATCTCCAAGCTTCCCTGCTGCTTTCTTTTTATATACCTGTAAGGGTGAAAGTTAATAGAAAAAAGTGGGATTATAGGGGAAACAAGGACAAGTCATTACCAACAAAAGAAACAGTTAGAGATACTGATTCTCAGCTGGATCTTCACATCAGTGCTGCCTTGCTAAATTATGTCTGCTAGGTTGCACTGTGGGATTTTTTAACCTCTTTGTTAATTTGAAGGTATTACACTTCATTTTGTTCTGCTTATAAAACTAGTGTGTACAATGAATACCACACTGTATGTTTGTTTTACAGTGAACAGTTACCTGCAAAAAAAGGTTTGTTTTCCAAGATACAAAGCTACACTTTACAGCACATGTTGCTTACTACTTGCTGAAGTCATACTTATCAGTATATACCATGAAAAAGTGTTTCTGTTTTGTTAGTTGTTTAATCTTAATACTAAAAGGAAGAAAAGAATAGCTTTGCTTGCTGCTTCACATAACAGTCCTCTTGCTCAGTGAAGCAAGTGATTTTTTGATTAATGGCTATAATAACTAAATGATAACTAATGACTGGTCTCATCTCAAAGATAAGTAATTATTTTTGTACAAAGTAACTTTGTTTTCTGAAATAACATCCCCATGAAATTGCAGAAGCACACAAGAAACTGAAAACTGGTTTGTGTATTGTTACACGTTTCTAGATGCTGCTGCTCTTGACAATACCAAAATCCAATATCAACTTATTTTCTCATGATTACAAATAAAATGCTAAAATTGTTATTTTCTCTGCAGACTGTGATGTTTCCTACAGGCTACAGAACAGAGTTTTGGGATGGAAGCACCTTCTTTAATAAAACTGTAAACAAATGTAGTGAAGCTTGGAAAATACTGCTATTTATGTATTGCTAATATAAAGTTTTCTCTCAGATGCTAGTCACTAAGCAGAAAAGGGACAGCCTATTTATTCAGAAGGGTTAGTGAAAGTTTTGTCAGACAGTACTGTGGTGTTAATAGGAAATAAAATACTTCCACTATACTCAGTGAAAAATATGTGGGCAAACTGTAGAAACTTTTTAATTCAAAGCCAACAAAATCAATGTTAATGGTTTGGGAAAAAGTTTATCTGTACTATTTCTGTAGTATTCTGTGCTAGAGTAAATCAGCTTCCTTATTTGCAGATTGATATTGGCACAGAGACAAACAGTAAATAGTTGGGAAAGCAATTTAAAAGAGAAAATATTTATACTGGAGATTCTTCAAAACTGTATGTGCAAAGGTATGAGAGAATTGTTGGTACGTGACTTTTGACAAAAAATAATCTAGTATTAAATGGAACTTTGAGACATAAGATAAAACTGACACAAGAAAAGGAAATAGAAACATCTGTTACTTAAGCCTTGCTTTAGTCATGAACACCATGAGCAGAAAACAGTTTGCAAATTAATCCAGTATTGTGAAACAAATTTAAAATTGGATTTATTGTTAAAATTAATAGCTTGCTAGAGAAATCACTTTATACAGGATATTTCCTTATTCTCACCATATTCTTTAACTTGTTTTTATCTTGTTCTATTTCTTTAACCTATGTATCTCTAAGCTACTTTTATCTTAATTCTCTTCTCCTACCCTAAATAATGAAGTACTCTATTCCCATACAGTACAGAACTTGCAAAAATACAGGAGAAGCCTTGAGTTTCATTTAATCTTTCCCCCATTTTTTGAAGTTGTAGGTTGAACTTGTAAAGTTTTAAAAATATCTATAAGCCAGGATGGCTAGAAACTTCTAAGGAAAGTGGGATTTTCCATGGTAATAACAAGCTTTTGAGAGCTGAGGAAGGATAGGGCAAAGCAAAATCCGTTTTCTGAGCAACACAGCAAGTAACTTAGTCTTATGAATTTTATGAAAAAGAGCACTGCTACATTAGTAAGAGATATGAATAACTCAAATACTGGCCTTATAGCAACCACAGGAACTTCTAGAAAGTATTTGCTTTTGTTACATTTCAGATTTATCATAAGAAGTTCAAAAGACTTAACAAACTTTTAAAAGGTACTACAATGTGCTAGTGCTAAATGTTTATTCATCATTCCACTGCTTCTGGCAGAGATTTTCGAGTCTGCTCTTCTTCCTCAAACTCTAGTGGCAAAGATTCTTATTAAACCTGATAAATGTAGTTTCTTAGGCTTCAAGGAGATACAAGTAGATCTCAGATGTGGTTTGGAAAAAAAATCCATTAAAGATACATAAATTTAGTGATCTGCCATCATGTGTAATCTCTTATTTCAGAAATAACATGTTGATGGCAGCAACCAAATCCAATTTCTCTAGTTTTTATTATACAACGGAAAGGTTGTTTAAAACAAAAGAAAACATAATAAAAAAACCCCCACCAATAATCCAAACACACACACAAACACAATTCCATCCCTGTTAGGAACTGTAATTTTACAAAGTTTTGCTGTAAGAAACATGACTTTTAGTTCATTTTTGTGATAAATTTGAGGCTTGAACCTAACATCACTTTGGTATCTAATAACTAATTTGAAAATTTCTATGCATGAGGCGATTCTGGTTTGTCTGCAAATTCCCTGTGCTGGTTTCCACAGCTGGAACTCTCCTGGGAGCATCCTGCAAAGGGCAGGCAAGGGCAGGCAGCTCCCAAGGAACCTGGGATGGAACTAACTTCCCATGGAACTAGCAGGCAGCTCCCTGGGTTGGGACTCAACAGACCTGCCCTGTGGCTGCTGACAGCCTGGTCATAGAGAAAAGCTCACAGCTTTCACAGGCTACTGGCAAGGCTGTGAGAAAGTGCAGAGAAAGAATTAAAACAATCCCTGCACCTGGTGTTGAGAACATGTTACACATGAGCTGCGTGTTGTTTAGAGTGAGGTGTTTTCAACAAGATGTTGTCCTTCTCGCACCAAGGGGCTGAGGGGGGTCACTTGCCAGACCAATACAATTTTAGTCCACAAACTCATCTTTAAAAGGACAAACTTTTCTCAATAAATTGCTTCACTTGCCCTCTGATGCACGGAGTCGTTGCTGCCACCGTACCAGCAACGGCAACAACACCCCCTCCAGAGAGAACAAAGGAGAACTCCACGTGTCTGTGCCCTGTTTGAAATGGATCCATCCATCCTTTCCCTGAACCAGGGGAAAACACACTGGTCCTGCTGTCTCTTTACCAGCCCCAGATGGCAAAGAGCCAGTAAACACAGACTGCTGCTGATGTAGAGGAAATATGCATTAAGGATTTCTTTGGGTCACCTGGGACAGCAGGGTGAACACTATGCTGTCATTCTGGCCACTCTCCTAAGAGGACCTTGGCTCCTGGGTTTGTCACAGGGATCTTGGAAACAGATGGTTTTGTTGCAGTCATGCAAAAATAGGTTCTATTCAGCAGGTTCAGAATGCCTGAGACACATAACCAGCCTTAACCAGATATTAATCTCTTCCCTGATTTCTGGCAGCACTTTTGTGTGAGTGGCAGAGTATGCAAGTCATCTTCTGAGTTCACAATTGAGTGGAGAAATGTGAGAAAACTGAAACAATTTCAGACAAAAGCCAGCATAAATTTGGGTATATTTCCTCTCTCCTTTGCATACAGATTAACTTATGAGTGTGAAACAGAATCCAATGTTTCCTTAACAGTAAGATGAATATATTTCCTTTCAATTTTGGCTATACTGTTTTCTATGCAAATATGGTTAACTCTTGGAAATAAGCTACCTAGTATACAAAATAGTGATATACAACAGAATAATTTAGAGATTCTTTGTATCCATCAGCTAACATCACAAAGTGTGAAAGATTTTGAACATATGAATGAAGGGAACCAACAGAATTAATTGGAAGGGAATGAATGAAGGGAAAACAGGTGTTGCAATATTATATGCAACACCTACCTGGGCCCTTGTATTTCCCAATTGTTAACTTGGGACAAAAATAGGGTCAATTCCTGCCCTGATAATTAAAAGATTTGGGGAAAAAATAGTCCATCTTTACGACTGACAAAACAATGGAAGTAGTTTCTTAAGCAGCTGCATTTAAAAAACCAGCAATGCCCCATCAATTTTCAAGGATCCCACACTGGAAAAATGTAGAGTCTGACAAAGCAGAATGAATTCTCTGAACAGAAAAGCCATGTATGCTGCAAGACTTAAATCAATCCATGGTCTCCTGATTTTGGACACAAAGCACCTTTCCCTAAATCCAGATTAATGTTGATAGGAACATGGCAAAGAAACGCTGGTGATAGGAACATTGTCTCCTTCAAATGTGCTGGCATGAGCAACTGTGAAGTGCAGAAAGAGATGGTCTCCATTAACACAGTGGTGGTGCACATTTGTGCCATCTGATGCAGGAATGGCAGTGGAGGTCTGGACTGGCAAAGTATGCTATGGAGACTCTGCTTTAGGACAAACTGAACAAGCTTGACTTAATACAAAACAGCTTTTGAAAGTAATATATACATTACTTTCTAGATATAGAAACCAATATACCAACTATCTTCCTGCTTTCTTTTTTTAAGATTACAGTAAAAACAGTCATGGTAGCACCAAAGATGCTGAAACATAAATGTTTCAAATTTATTTCACTGTTATATTGCAAGTACAAGCTGTGCTTTTTATTTGTTTAGAGAGTTGTAAGGATAACTTATAATGTACTCTGGAACTAGGCTGAATATTTGAACATCTTCTGAGTTTCTCAACCTTCTACCTTATTGTCACAAGAAAGTACCTGATGTACACCAGAGATAAGACTTTTCATTCTTCCAAATCTAATTGTAATGGAGTTGAAGGACTGGTACAGTCTCAAAAAAGTAGAAGACAGAATACTTGGGTTACAATACAGAGCAAAAAATGAAATACAAATAATCTTTAAATATTATTACAACTAGTCATGATTCACCAGGTAATGATGTAAATGTGATGATCTGGCAGACATGCAATGCACAAATACAATGGAAGAAGACAATAGTGAAAATTATAATGATCATCTACTTTGTTTTTTCCAAAACTTTGAAAGATAATCCATGCAAAAGTCTTTCATAAAAATATTGACACAGATTAACTACTTTTCTCATTAAAAAACCCCAAACATTTCACAATAGATATTTAGCTTAGAAACACTGCTTACCTTAACTTTTTCTTCCAATCTTCCTAAGCGCAGACTGCCTTCTATAATTTTCTTGAGAACACCATGGTTCTCATTTTCCAAACATCTGGCCTGCAAGCATGCAATGTACAAAGCTACATGTAACCATTCTGTTTGGTTTGTCAGGGCAGACAAAATGCATACACTGAGGGAGACCCAGCAACTCCATTTTGAACTCCAACAGTCTGAAAAACCAACGTGGATAAAGAGTCCTGGAAATTATTCTTGTAATGGCTCATTAATAATTTGTCAACTGACTGTGAACACTATGAAGCAGTATTATTCTGAAATGAAACATACTGTAAACCCAACCAATTCTGTGTTTTTTCTACAGATATCAGTATGTATATGTATGTATAGGTACAGATCCCATTTTTATGCATGAGACTCATCCTTTGGGTCACCTTTAGCAATCTGCTCTCAAACAAGCCCTTGAAACTGGCAGGGGTTCAGGCAAGGATATTTCTCATATGGTATGCTTAATATTTAAAAGTAGATATCCCAAAGATCTAAAAATCAGCTTCCCCAGCTTCCAGGAGACATTTAATGTGCCCAGTTCCACAATCCTGAAGTCGAGTTTGTAGTGGACAAGGATTTGAGTTGTGTCATTATAGTTCCTCTCCTAGAATTAGGAATTAACTGCTTTATCTTTTTATCCAATGCTGATGACAACCTTTGTCTACTACCTGAACAACAAGAAGCTTTATCTTAACAAAGTTTTGTGAAATTATTTCAATTTGAAGACAAGAGTATGAATATGAACAATTGAAATTGTGCCCAGTATCTTGTAAAAGAAACGAAACGGGCTTACAAAAAGCCCAGAAACCTCCATGCCAGGCACTTCCACTCAACAGAAGTTGTTCCAAAACTCTCAGTCAGCCTGCCAAAATGACTGCTAACCAATAAGGAGCAATAATATGCATATGCATCCATAGCAGAAGGTCCATACAGATCACTTCAAGGGTAACAGTCCATCCTTAGACTCAAAAACAAATATTAAAATTTTATGATTGTGTGCCATTTTTAAACACACGTAGCTCAACATCAGCTTCTAAAACTAGGTTAAAAAATATTTTAAACTTGTTATGTGCCATTGTAGACCCTAATGCTCATGTGAATTAAGGCTTAATTAATTCACACCTCCAGAAATAAGAATAACTGCTTTTAATTACTCCTCTAGAAAAAAATATTTCGCTGCTCCTATCCTATTTGTTATAGTCTGCTTAAATAGAGCTAAATCCTGAAACTGAAATACCAACTAAGTCATATTAATTCTTTAAAGGTAATTACCAAAAATACAAGATGATCACGTTCCTTAGCTATCTTCTCCACCAGCCCAATAAGGTTTGTAAGATAGTGATGGGCTGCAACTTCTTTTTCCATTGCTTCCTCCAGCTGCAGTTGTAAAAGACCTATTTTCTTCTTTAATTGTCTATAAAAGAAAGAGGAAAAATCTTTGAATTGGGAATTAGTAATGGCCTTAAAAACCTTTTATCACATGTGCAAATCAACATGTAAAAGTCTCAAACAATTGTACATACTGTTAAAATTGCACTGGCTCAGAATATTTGCAGTGCCAATAGTATTGTGTTCCAATTTTTGGGTCTGTTTTTTCTTTGCAATATGTTCTCTGAATAACAACAGTAACAGTGATTCAAAAGAACACTTTGTGCAATGGCTACAAGCTCGTACTTCTTAAGATACAGAACAATAATGCTGTCTTTACTTTTTAAAATGTTATGAACTCAGGTGCATGAGATCTGCAACTAGGATATGTCTTATCCTTATCTAAGTGCAAATAGTGTATGTCTACTCGTTTTCAGATAAGTACACCTAGTAATTAATTGCTACAGCTAACTACTAAATTAAAGATATTTTCTTAATTTGTACACAGACACAGAAAAGTGAGCATGAAAACACACAAAGGTCAGCAAAACTTGACAACCAGGCCTCTAGACATGACAAAGAGATGTTTAGGAAACATTGTTTTTTTGCAGTACATAGAAAATACACATTATGGGAAGTTGGACAGTATTTTCAAATATTTCTGCTGTTTTTAGAAATGTAAGAATTTCTGTACAAGAAAATGAGACTGTGGTAAGACCTGTTTGTCTTTTGAGTCACTTGCATCTCATTTTCCAGGATCTTCTTGTCAGCCATGAAGTTATTTTTCTCTAAGAGCAGTTTCTTGTTTTCAGTTTGCAGTGATGCTATCTTTCCCACTGCAGCTTCCAGCTCACAATTCCTTTTCTCCTGCTCCTGCTGTAAACAGCTGCAAAAACCAACAGTGTAGAACAGGTATCATGTATAGAACATCACTAAAATGCTAGGTTACAGGAAGATACCCCTGTTGAAGTTATGAACTAAGATACACTGAGAATGCTCAGTGTTCACTGGTGACATCAGAGAGGTATTACCACCTCATATCAAAATCATGACTAAATTATTCAAGTAATTCCTTTGGACTGCACTTTATTTAAATTATATAAATATGTAGTCCAGATGTAGCCCCTTTATGTTTCTTATGTTTCTTTTTTTTTTTAAGAAATTACTTATTATTTAAAAGAAATTAAACACCAAAATACAAGATCTGAGGACTTCTCAGGATGGCACTGTGCCATGAAAAAGTAACCTGCACTATCCAAAGGTTTGAAAACATAGAAATTTATGGAATGTGTTCATGGAAACACTACTCTGCAGATTATGCTGCATGGCAGCACTTTTGAGTTGTGCTGTTTTGTGTAATTTCCATATTGTAACAACTGAAGAAGCTTGGAACTTCTAGCTCAGAATTTCAGGATTCTTTAGACATGTTCCAAAGATGGGAACACAAGAATGAGAATGTTTTTTATATAGTATTGACAGAAGTTTTTTCGAACTATTTTGTCAAATACTTTTGACAAAAATGTTATTTTTAATGCCACCTCTTCTACTATTTAAAATGGCACAATTAATAGTAGGTGCTCTATTGTAAAAACACTTCTACCAATGTTTCTAGAACTGGGATTTCCTTTCCTTTTCTGAAAACTAAGACAGTATTTTTTAAATACTTCTTTCCCTGTCTTTGAGCTTTGGTAGTTACCTTTCTGGATTACCAGCATAAATTTCCACTGGCCTCCTACCTGCAGAGTGTTATTTGCACAGCTCTGGTCATGTGTGTGCTTTGCACCAGTGTTTCTCTGTGCACCACGTGTAAACTCATACCTTTTTAAATCATTCACCAAAGCCAAGTGCTCCTCTGCTGGTATTCTGCTCTCTATTTTGGCTTTCAGCTCTTCACATGTAGAACACAAAGCTTCCAGCTGCTTCTGGTACTCTGTTATTTCTTCCTCTTGACTCTGTTTCTTACCTTCTAAGAAGACTATTTGTTTGGTCAACTTTGAAGCTTTTAGAAGGAGGAAAAAAAATGTCAGTTGTGTATAGCAGAACTAATTCAACCACACAGTGAAACTTCAACAAAACCATTAACACATTAATTCCTAGTTGTATACAACATTATGTAACAAAGGATTCATCAGTTTATGTTTTAACAGTTTGGACTTGATTTTTCTGCTGTCTCAAGCAACTTGTTTTGGAAAAGTGCAGAAGCTTCAAGAGTACTTCTTTTCAGGGCTATAAGCTCATTGAAATGCCATTTTACCCTGAAAAATTCTGATTCAGTTTAAAGTGCTCTTCAATTAGGCAAATGACTGTACTGCTGTTTAACAGCTCTTCTCACTTTTTCAGAAGTAAGTCAAAATAGAGTATTTTGTATAGTGTTAATAGGTGATAATGACTTTTTTTCAGTATCAGTTGACCTCCAGAGCTTGATCTATTATCATTACCTACATTCAAGGACACTTTTTAGGCATATATGAAGTTGCAAAAAAAACCCCAGCCAGCTCCACCAAGCTTGTCAAAACAAAAAATGACAACAGAAAACAAACA
Organism: Phainopepla nitens; assembly: GCA_013400175.1. Classification (NCBI taxonomy): domain Eukaryota; kingdom Metazoa; phylum Chordata; class Aves; order Passeriformes; family Bombycillidae; genus Phainopepla; species Phainopepla nitens. Next base: position 280,066 of record VXBQ01002615.1, on the reverse strand, counting down.
AAAAGCCCTACAAAAATCAAAAGCTGCAGTACCATCTTTAGTGTAGTTCAGATGACTAGCAACTCAAGCACTTTTACCTTCTTGAACATGCTGTCTGTGACTATCTTTTGCTTTAGCTTGTTGAATTTTGAGTTGCTCCATCAACAATCCATTTTCTTCCAAGACCAGCTTGGCCTGAGTTTGCAGCAGCTGCCTGCAGTGATAACCAGCTTGTAAATAAAATATAACTCAAATGTTAAGTTACATCTAAAAAAGAAACACAACTGATTTTCAACAGTGTAAACTTACAAAATCATATTTGAACCTCTTTAAAAAACAGATTAAAAATCCTTATTGAAAGCAATATCAGGACCTGATCTATACAGATACTAACACTTACATTTCAGCCTCATTGAAGCAGTTCTATACCACTGGGTGAATCTGCAGGAAGACTTAAGATTATGGTGATGCAATCTCTCCAAAGCCCTCCTCATGTAGACACTATGTCATCTGAGCCCTTACATGCAACTACTACCTGTGCCACAGATGCAGGAAGAATTTCTACATTCAGTCATAGTAGACAGTAGATGCTGTTCCAAAACCTGTTACACTGGTTAGGAATTATCTTCCATTTTCCTCTTGAAGTTTGTTTATGGTGAATGAATACCCAGCTGTTGTTCTAGTACCATAATGCAGCATAGGAATTTTTTGTATCCACCATATCTCCTGTTCCTGCTGCATATACAGAAAGCAACTCTGTCCTTATTCAGCCTTTGTTCTAGAAGTGAGAAAGGCCTAAGCTCCAAATAAAAGAGGCTCTCCATTTCCTTGGCTACACCACAAACCCTTTCAGTTTTGATTCTGTGTACTTAAATATATGTACTCTCCAGAGATTTCCATAAATTGTATTGTTGTTACTCAGCCTCTACTGGAAGGACCTATTTTACCATTCCCCATGACCTTTCTTTATACCTGCTGTCCTAAAAAGCTCACAGTCATCTTGCAAAGAAAAAACAGTTTCAAAAAAACAAAGAACAGTACAAGCAGTTTCTTCTCCATCTCACTTAACAACTGGTGAATCTTCTCTTATCTCAGTTACCAACCAATCTCACTTAGGTAAACTGTTAGTAAGTCTCAAGTTTTTTTACTACTGTCCTGCTTTAAAGGACGGGTGTCTTCCAAGGAAGGCGGGAACCTCCCTTGGCGTGGAAAATATGACCCTCTTCCCTCCTAATTACCATAACTTTAACCTCTGAGCAGCAGGCTGCAACAGCACAGGCGGTGCAGCAAAGACTCCTGAGCCACACCAGCAGCCGCGGGGTGTCCCGTTAAAATGTAGCAAAAAACCCGAAGCAGAAACCCGAAGCAGAAAAAGGGCAGGGCTGGCGGCAGATGGGCTGCCACAGGCTGTGGACAGCCGGGTCAGGAGAGAAATCAGCAACTTTCTCAGGCTATCCTGTGACGTTCTGATGGAGTGCAAACATAATTACAAACAATGTCTGCACCTGGTGTTTGTATGAGAGCTACCTGGTGTTTGTCTTGAGATGTTTTTCAAGAAATTGTTGTTGTTCTTTCACCAACAGGCTGAGGGGGTGTCTTTGCTTGTTAAGCTGCTGACCAATGTGAGTCGACCTAACGAACTCATCTATAAACGTCCAGCTCTTTTCTTAATAAAGGCTTTTTAGCTTCTCTGGCCTTCTGATCTAACGGAGTCTTTATTGTTGCTGAGTGACCTCTGCAGCGACAACAGCCCAGCCCTGCTGTGTTTGTGTCACAGGCAGCCAGGAGATGCTCCCTCTGGGAAGGGATTGGGGTCAGGGTCCCGTTCCCAGGGCGCTGGAAAACGCCCCAGCTCAACAGCTGCTGCTGCGAGCACAAGCTCGCCCACAGGAAGGAGAATCAATGCAGGGTGAAAACTCGGCAGCGAATCCTCGGGGCAGCAAGTCTGGCACCAGAACCACACCCGTGCCCTCGGATCCCGAGAGAGTGAGGAGCTGAGCCCGGCCCCCTGACCCCCCAGCCACCATCTCCTGGAATCTCTGCACTTCCCAAGGGAAAGCCTCCTCCTCCTCTCTTTTGTCTCTTAAGTATCAGCCACTCTCATCTCTTAAGCAACAATTGGGAGAAAATTCCCTGAGAGAAAAAAAAAAAGGAAAAATCCTAACCTCCAACAACTACTTAACGTCATTGTGTTTGCATTGTCTCACTTCTCAACAACATCAAATTCTTCTAATGCCACATTCCAAAGCTATTTTATATTAGTGGAAAACTGATGTCATTGGCACGCTGTAAAGGTATGTAACCTGCAATATCTAGGACAGAATTACATGGGCTTCCAGTGCAGAACTTCACATTCATATTTAATCTTCACTCGAAAATTATTCCAGGCATTGCAAATCAGCATTGTTCCAGCATGACAATCATGACACTATTGATTCATCAGAAAAACAGTGTTTGAGGAACAAAAAAATTTTTCTTTAAGATCTGTAATTTTAAAAGTTTGCATGAAATAAGTAATTTTAAACTTTTAAATTAATTGCTAGTAATATAACTTGCCATTCTGTAGGGGTAATGAAGTTATTTAACTGCTCATGCAGATCTTCATTCTCCTTCACCAACTCTTCAACTTGTGCTTTAAAATTTTTCATATCCTCCTGAAAGATGAAGGATTTAACATAAAATTCCTACTTATTTTGCTTTAATTTTTACATCAAGAAAAATTTTTAGAAGTACAGATGCTTAGGTGCCTTCTAGTTCTTGTAATAGAATATTATCTCACTACTCACTCATCTCTAATTCAGGTGTGCATATTTGATTTCTAAGTTGTTTCAATAATCTAGTAATATTTGATTAAAAACAATACTGATATTGTGCTGCATTTTTGCACATTGTAGACCCTTAGAAGATACGTTAAAAAAGCTGAATTCTGGAAATGACTGGATGATACTATCCATTTTCAGAAGAAGTGACATGGATTTGAATGTGGTAAGACAACCAAGTGAATTTACACTAATATAAAAAACCCTTGCTGTTTTCTCCTTATTTTATGGCTTAATTTTTTGAGGAAATAAATTTATTTTTAAAACCTAAGAAAGTTGTACTTTGAAACAAATAGTTATTTTTCCAAGATTCAGTGACAAAAAATACTTCTAAAGAGCAAAAAGAGTACTCATTCTTTTCATACCTGTAAGTAAATATTCTTCTACTACAAAACCCACAGGCAGCTGCAAGAGCAGCTATACAGAGCACTGAGTTCCCATTATGAATGACAGTCATAAATTCTTTCTACCACTGACTAGTTCATGGTTTGCCCTATTTTTAGGGCACATCTTACTTATCTTGGTGTAGAGTGCACACTTCTAAATGTGAAGAGGCTGACAAAAACAAGCAAGCCAAGCAGGAAAAGACAGCACAATAAAGATGCATGGAAAAGTAATACAAAGTTGCTTGAAATTTTAGGCAGACAACAGCATTGGCACATCCTTTTAAAAAATCAGTGATTTATTTCTGCTTGAGTGTATTATTTTTTCTAAATGGAAACTTGCCTCATGTTCAAGAATAAAATCTTCCTTTTCTCTTATTCTATCTTCATATGCCAACAGAAGAGGTGACAAATACTTCATATTCAACTTAAAAGGAAATTATAAAACAAATACATGTAAATAAATTACAAGCCATAATTTCATCTGTACTTTTTACTTCAGCTATAGATTATTATTTGGAAAGCTGTTAAAGGGGTTTCAGATATGATTTGCAGACTAAAGTGCAGAACTTACACAAGCATGCAGACCACCACATGCAGAACAATGCTGCAGAAACTCCACAGTGTTGTGAGCAAGGAGCAAGCTTTGGAAAAGACTGCATGCTTGACTTGCATCTGTCTTCTAAAAAGCAGCTTTAACTTATCACTACATGTAACCCAGCAGAATATGGATGCAAATGAAAACAAAACAAGATTCAAACACTGTAGTGAATACTAGTGCTCAGAAAATTATCTCAGATTCATTACTAAGTGGGAAAGGAATTTTTACACTCTCAAATCTGCATCTTTAAGATTAAATACATACATATGTGATTATTGGCTATTTTGGCTAAAAAGATAGAGCAGGAGAGCTTTCCCATTCTGTACAGTTCTCACTAACAGTGAGGAAGGAAAATATAAGATCTGATTAGTATTTCAAAAAGAAATTGTTGTACATGTTACAAACGCATTCCCTTTCACAGACTATTTGCCTTCCCCTTGTCAGAAATGCATAGGCTATTGCTTGATCCATGACCATTCCTACAATCAGAAATATCCTGTTTTCTTTCAGTATAATCATAAAAAAGTAACAGCAAAAGATTAACAATTAAGATTAACAATTAAGATTAACAATTAAGCAATAGACCTTGAAGCAAACCATATGCTAGACAATTCTAAGTGAAGATTATCATGATTCTCAGCATAACAATACTTTTCAATAGTTCAAAGCTGGTGACTATATGCAGTTTGCAGCTTACTGTACATTCAACTGGAACTGCACACATTCATTACAAAATTCTGCCATACATGTTTTTCTGCAGCAAAAGAAATGTTTATAACACTCTATTAGTATGTGATACTTCAGCAGAATAATACCTGAATACTTGAATTCCTGTAAAAAAATTATACTACTTTACTTAGAGAGGAATGAACAGTTAAGTGAAAATATTATTTGACTTACCAGCCATGGTGGTTGTGGTCCTTCAGTGGGTAAGCTTTTCAACTTTAGATTCTAGAGCAGATATTTTAAAAGATACTGACATTACTTCCTGCTTTTTGAAGCACCAGCAACTGTCCAGTGCAGTCACAACTATCACCCCAAACAAGCCTATGTGTTTATTACATGTCTTGCATATGTAACACACACCCAATAAAACTGAAAGCTCAGTATCTTACAAAATGAGACAAAATAATGATGATACAAAATAGTACTGAATGCTTAATATTAGACTTCATGATAAATGCTTCTTTTAAATTTCAGAAAAAGCCTGTGCAATTTGTAGACTTTATGGTAAATGTGGAGAAAACAGTCATAAAAACTCAATAGGACATTTCAGTAGAAACTGCCTTGATAACAAAGATTCTCACCTCTTCTTGGGACAATGACCTGAATTTAGTTTGATAGCGACTTAATTCTACATTTAAACGATGGACCATCATTTTCAAAGCATCATTTTCGTCGACCAGTTCTTGTGCTTGTTGTCTGAGAGAAAGTAATTCTGTTGCCTCCTCTATTAAAACAAATATCCAACAAGAAAGTTCCATTAAAATTCAAGAAATGTTCACAACAGTTTGTTAATTGTAATTTAAAAAATTAAATAAGCTATAATAATAACCAATACCTTCTCTCAAAACACATTTATGGAAAAATCCCATGAAAAACTACTAGCAAAGAATCCATTAAATTTCAAACAATAAGTAATTTTTTTTCTTATCATGTTCTTATTCCTTGACAACATTTCTACAAATGTAGAAAATACTGTTTGGAAACTACTTCTGCATGCATAGGTGCCTAAACCAATGACTTGAAACCTGCTGCTAGAGGAAAAGGATGTAAGGAATTAGAAAAATCAAAACAAGATAGCTACAGAACAGCTTATATGTTTCTCCCACCTTCTCTATGTGAGCTCTCTGCAGCTTCTTTAAGTCTTCTGTTTTCTTCTTCTAGTTTCTTCAGCTTTAATTGCTGTTCTTCTAGGTGCTGCTTTGTTCCCTCAAATTGTTGGACCACAGCTTGGTATGCCTTGTTCAGAGACCAGTTTTCTTGTTTTAGTTCTCTGAACTTTTCTTTGCTTATATTTTCCCATGCTTGCCTTGCCCGAACAGACATATCTGTAAGGCCACAGAACAAGGTATTTAAATGGTATCCAGACTGGAACAGGAGTTTCAAATTAAAATCCTTTTTTTTTCTAATATTAACATGTATGAGTGACACTTTATAAGACCTAAATCAGCTCATGGCTCCCAAAAGATAAGACCAGAAAGAACAAAAAAAGTGGATTTGGAAGGAGAGTGGCTGCAAGTTCCCATCTTTTCTCTCAGACAGCAAAAACATTTTTTCTTTTAATGGAAAAGATAGTATCAGCAGATCTCTCTTTCCCAAACATCAGTGACTGGAGAGGTAAAACTGAAATGTCCACTGCTATAAGCAAAATGTTTGTGTGCTGCATGGACTACTCAGTGCTCTTGATCCCTACAATTTTTAATCACCCATACAATGAAAGCTTTACATTCCTTCCCACTGAACAACTTCAGTATTACTGAATAGAAGTCACTGAACAATTCCTACAAAAGGAAGCTTTTACATTATCTGCAAACTGTGGATGTATTGTTGCATCAGTAATAATGGATCTCACTTCCAAGTTTTCCTTTCCATCTGTGTAGATGAAGAAATGAAGACAGGATTTTAACCTCACCAGCACAATCTAACAGCATACAGGCATCAAGAAAACTCATTACAGGACAGTTCCTTAGAATAGGATATATGTGAAACCCAATACAGAGCTCTCTTGTACTGATGATGTGGAACAACTTTGTGTGTTTAGTAATATCTCAGGCAATCCTGGCCACTGTTAAATTCCTGTGAAAATTCCTGTGATAAGGTACCTGGACAGCAGAGCCACACACAAAACCCCATGAACTTGTAACAGGCACATATCCCCTCAGGAGACACACAGAACAGAAATACAGTGCCTGAAGTTGTCAGGGGGATCCAGAAACACAGAAATAAGCTGATGGCAGACCATGTATCTCATGCCCATGTTGACCATGTCAGTTGTGACAGGATACTTAATAATGGTGACATCTTCTAGGGCAGATTGAACTTAATGTACTGGAGAGGTCCAATATGATTAATTTCATTACATCATCTCACAATGTTTTATTTCGTTGAGACCTCAAAAGTCACTCAGATTGGAAAATAAAAAGTCTAAACCACCTAACCTAAAAAGCCTGAAACTACTGTTTTTATACATACCACAGAGCACTTTCTCATCTCCTGCACAGGAAAAATACTTTCACACACACACACAAACACAAACACACATATAAATTAGGCTTAGAGAATACAAGCAGGAAAATGTGTTTTCATATGCACATGGATATTAATAAAGTGAAAATGTGTAGTGAAGTCACAGAAAAATCCAGAGTACCTGGGGACGGTGGAGGTTTGTCATGTGTCAGATTTACAGCAATTAATTTTTCCTCCTAGCAGAGAAATAAAAAATGAGACAATTTGCTTTAACAGCATCACTGCTGGAGAACTTAAGAAATAAAACTTTCGAAGGAGTTTCTTCTGTATCAACAAAATTGAAGGATGGATTCACTGCTGCTAATTCACAACTTATCATCTACTCATCTAGACCTCATTTTGTCAATTCTCACTGCCATCAGTCACCCGTGGACACCTGAAACTCACTATTATCTTTAGCAGTCAGAAATGTACAGTTCTCAAAACAATTCTTTTTTTAATGGCTGACATAAAAGTCACATAAACACAAAGCTTCTTGATGAAACAGGAAGGGTATTCTTGCCACTTGTCAGTTTGTATAGAGTAAGACTTTAGACTAATCAATTATGTCAGTCCCTAACTGGGTACCAGAAAATCAATTAAAATGTAAAATGTTTTTCAAAGCTGAAGAACTTCATTCTTGCTTTGCTGTAAAAAAACCAAAAGTATTAGTACATTTTCAGAAGGTTCTTTCACCAGGAAAGAATTACAGTGTCATTTATGCTAATGTTATTACTTGAGGTGAAGGTGTATAGAGACTTTCTCCTCGTTTTTATGAAACAGCAGTGAAGTTTTGTAAGGATAGGCTGTCATGTAATTTAATACCCTGATAATACTGAGTGACACCAATGACTAAATGAGACAAAAGTCATGAACAATTTCAAAGAAAAAGATATGTAGCTAAGAACTTGTAGAAAACAGTTATGATAACAATGGAAGAACTGACCATTTTCATAAACAATCTTCTAGCAAGTTGATCTGAGAAACTAAATTTCTGGATATTCCTTTTCAAGCTTATGAGAGCAGTCAGATCAGCTCAAATAGAAAACTATAGAAAAATGTGCTCAAGTCAGGCTCAGAATGTGAAAATTAACACTATGAGCTCTCTCTTGCTTTAGTATGTTTTCTCTCATTCTCATTTTCTTTCTTTCACATGAGGAATAACAGATGACATACTATAAAAAAAAAAAAAAGCAAACAACTTCTGTATGGTCCATTTACCTATACAGTTGCATTTTTTCAAAAGGAGTGATAGCCATTCTTGTACTCCAAAAGAAAAAGATTCTGTAGTGGCAATAAATTAGTTTTCTTTTAAGTGACTGCAAACTTATCAGCTTTTTAAGACACCCTATTTTCCAAAATGCATCATAAGTCAACCTTTATATAAGTCTTACCTTTAAATTCAAGCCCAGATTTTGGTCTTCTGTTAAAGAAAAACAGATCTTTCAGTCAATTAGAACAAAAAATATTTTAAGTCCATAAGCTATAAGGGTTCATAAGGATATGTATGCACACATATTATACATGCAAATAATTATAAGGAAGTCCTTCCCAAAGCACAGATTAGATCCCTAACTTTCCATTAACTCTTTCATGGTGTGTCAGGACACTGGTGTGAGATCTCACTCTGGAGAGCTGCAAGTGTGGAAGAAATGAAGCTGTGCTGTTGGCTTCTGTTATGAGTTTAGAATTTGACTGAAGAACAAATGAAATATTTTCATTGATTTTAATGGACTTGAACCCTATTGCATCTCTGAACAAAACAAGTGTAATTGTATATATCCTGTATTTTTTCAGTTTAATGCCTTCACTTCCCAAATGGTTTTATCAAAGCAACCATTCTTTCTGAATACTGTTCTCTATAAACTTCTCAAATTACTCCACTGAAATAATACTGAAAAAATGCTGGGATCCAACATGAATAAAATTTAGAAAGACACATCTTTTTCAAAATTGACTCAGTTTTGCTTCCTCTTTCCTATCCACTAGCTACAGAGTGCTACCATCTGTGGGAGGCCAGGAAAATCTTACAGAATAAGGGCCTTAGAGGCCTCTGTTCACTTCTAATTCCTGTCACTGCTGCTCACCAGAAAGCACTCTGGGAAAGCTTCAGCTAACAGGGCAGCAAAAACCAAGTCACATAACCTAAGAAACAAGTTATATAACCAGAAACGCAGTTCTCTAAGCAGTGTGTGCTCATCTGGTGTCTGGGGTTCCAGCTGGTCAAGGCTGGACACTGTGTGACCCAAAGGCTGACTGGGAACAGGGAGGTGTGAACAGCAACAGCTGCAGTGCTGGCAGCCAGGGCACCTCTGGGTGATTTCATGAGAATGTGAACAGCTAAGTGTTTAGTGGCTGAATACAGCATTAAAAAGCCTGCTTTTTGCAATAAACCATTCTCCTTTGCAACTGCTAAGGGGAGTCTGTGTTTTTTCATTCATCACTGCTACAGCCATCCTCTGTAAAAACTGCATTTTCCAGCGCTGAAAATAATTATTTCCCTTTTCCTGATTTTAAAATAACAGACAAGATAATGATGCAAGAAAACTGCTATACCCATAGACTGGTCTTGCTCTATTGTTGGAATTGTTTCCTCCACAATACTCTGTTGTTGCAAGGAAATAGCCTAATGACAGATCCAGTAACAACCCAAATGCCCCTCACCTAATGAAATTACCGACTGTAAAAAAATTATTTGTGAAGCTTAGTTCAGTGCTTAGGTTGATAGCCTGAGGCTGATGATCATGTTTATTTCTCTGTTCTGAAGAAACATCCTGACAGCAATAATGATACAACTTTTGGAAAAGGGATGAACAACACTACTATCATGCCATTTGATTATTAAAAAACTCAAGAAGTTTTTACTACTGTTTTTCAGACATGGCATTTTTTCATATAAGTAAAATAACTGGTTAAAAATATTTTCCTCTACCTTTAGCTTTTTTTTTTTTTAATATTGCTAGTTTCTATAGTTTCTACTTTTTTTGCCTTTTTCTTTTAGCACAGTAACACTCCAAAAAGTTCCAGTTTATGAAACTGACTGCTTCTGGCACATATATCAACAAAAACATAGTAGAGAATGACTGTACTTTACAAGACAGGAGTTCACAAAACCTCCCTCCCAACCCCCTCATTTTACAGTGGCTAACAGTTCATTTCACAGTGAATATTGACCAATCTTTCCTCTTTATGCATGTTTTTAATTTTCTGTAACTACTAGAAATTGAAAGTATTTAGCAGCATTTCTTTAACAGCTCTTTTAAAAAAGGAATACAGTATTACAATATAGTATTACATTTATTTTATTAAAAATTATTTTTCCCAATGGTATCCAAAGGCATGGCATTTTGACTTAAAGGTAGTTTACTTACCTTCTGTTTGCACACTTGACTTATCCACCATCACCTGACCCTTAGTTTCATGGGAAGAAACCTCTTTCTTGTCAGCATTAGGAACAGAAGATGGTGGAAACTCTTCCTATGTAAAAATAAGACAAACCTCTCTAAATCATGAGATCACTGTTAAAATAGCCCATGTCCCTTGATGTCTGTATGACAGATTTAGGGTATATTGATGTCCCAGTCACACTCAGAGCTGTTCACTAATATTTTAAGATAATAAATGATAAGATTTGCTTCTTCTCTTGTTGCTTTCTTGGGAGTTTTCTGTGGGGTTTTTTGTGTTGTTGTTGTTTAAGGCTCTGTGTCAATAAAACCTAAACCTTACAATGGTCAGGAGGAGGTTAGCAAGGATGAAGTGATTAGTTCAGAGGGCAAGTATTCTCTGTCACCTTATTTGGTTACAAGGGTCCATGAAATTATTCTCTCTTTGCTTGTTTGCTGTGGTGTAATCTTGATCATCAACCATTTATCTGCTATATCACAGCTGGGAGGGATTAATGAACCATTTTTAACATCAGCCTTGCTGGTTTTCCCACTGATCACACACCAGTGTTCCACATATTCTATTAACTCCCTTTTTTTTTTTTTTTCCTTCCCCTTCCCTCCTCTTACCAATTACTGTCTCTTCACCTGGAGGAGTTTTTTGGATTCTTTCACATTTTGGGATTTGTGGTGTATATTCACAGATTGATGGTTCTACTTTACTTGTGCTGGGTTTTTTTGAAGAGGCATTTTTTAAGAGATCTTTCATTGCCTTTTTCCTACTCAGGTACTTCTTCCTGTTTGGTAAATTTTTGTATCACTTTTGATTAAATGTGCCTTAGGAGTATTAAGTTCATTGCTGGGTAAGACAATCCAAAATTATAGCATACAAAAATTCCCTTGTCTTCAAGAGAAGGGTAATTTCTTTTGTTTGATTCTGAATTCCCCCATTTCTATATAGGTTTGTGCTCATTGGCACCATACTGAACCATTAAGTAAGCTTTCACCATTTAATAGCAAAGTTACTAGTGCTTTTAACAAATCATCTACTACATAAGTATCATGCTCAATACAAATTACTGGACATTTTACAACACTAAATTATGCATGATAATTTCATACAATACCAGTGTGCTCCTATAATCAGAGAGAAGAACTCTGTGACAACCAAGAAACCTACCTAACTCATGTGAGAGTAAATGAATCACAAAAATTAGCATGTGAAATAAATATTGAATACATGTCTGAAGAGTAAGAAGAGAATAAAAAGCATCCAAAATATTAATATATTAAAACACGGTAAAGGAACTAATGCATTTTAAAATCTTACCTTTTCAGTTTTGCAGGGAACAGCATAAATAGCATTGGTGTTAAAGCTTCCTTCCCTTTTCTCATTACTCTGACAGCTGGACCCTGCCTCTTTATCAGCATCTGAAAGATATGTATCCATGTCCTCATCTTCACCATAATTGCCTGATATTTCCAGGGACTGTAGAGGAGATCTGTCACAACCATCAAGTTTCCAGTTAGATCTGCAAAATAACATTTAATGCCTGTTTCAGCACTGCTTACTCTTCAAAAAAACCCAACACTAATAAAGTAGAACCATCAGTCTTAGAATATACACAAGTCCAAAGAGAAAGACAGACAGACATCTAAGTTTCTGTCACCTGCAAACAAAGAATGCAGTTACCTTGCTTTCGAGACAAATTTCAGGAGAAAACGCCCTGGAATGAGCATTTCCTCTAAAGAGAAAGGGCTTCAATAACTCCCTTTTCTTCAGCCAGTGAGAGAAATGGATACCAGGGGGTGAAAGCAGAAAAACTCCTGCTTATTAACACAAAAACAAGGGTGCCTGCACGGCACGGCAACAGAAAAGAAACCGGAATCAGCGGCAGACACCGAACTGCGGAAGCCGCCGCCGGCCCTGCCGCCGCTGCAGTTCCGGCCGCAGCCAGCAGGGGCGCGGGGCGGGAGCCGCGCCGGCCCTCCCTCACGCCGGCAATGGCGGCCGCAGCCGGCAGCAGGGAACGGAGAAGGGATGTTTCTTTTACAAACTCACAGGGGCTGCCGGCCCGCTGCCGCCTCTGCACGGCGAGAGGAGTTGTAGCAGGAAACCTCAGAAGCAGCGAGCCGGAACGGCAGGGCGGGATGCCCCGGGGCAGCAGAAACTCGGCAGCTGAAGCTGAACCGCCGGGAAGGGAGGGGCAGAACAGCTCCAGTGCAGCAAAATCCCCGGAGCGGCAGCCGGGGCACCGCGGAGGGGCTGGGCAGCAGCAGCAGCCCGAACAAGGCTCCCGAACACGGCAGGCAGAGAGGGAGGCTCGCCGGGATTTCCCACTGGCGCTGTTGGTCCCCGGGTCCGGGCTGTGAGGGCGAGGGCAGCCCCCGGCGGGAAGCACGGTGTTCCGGCGGGCGCGCACTGCCTCGGGCTTCCCACAGCCGAGCCCCAACAGAAGCCAAGCCGGCAAGCTCAGTCAGAGCGCCAAAGCAAAAAACAAAACAAAACAAAACAAAAAAACCCACACAAAAACCCCACAAAACCACAGAAACAGCAGGATCCCTGGTCAGAGATACTGGCTGCGTGCGTCCAGCCGAAAGCAAAGAGCTGCCTCTCGCCCTGCCCCAAACTCCCCTGCTCGGCTCGGCTCCCCTTCATCCCGACAGTCCCAGAGCCAGCGAGGACAAGGGGGTGGGGAGGGGACAGCAGCAACCCTGATCACAAACTAAACAAAACAGATGAAAAACCCCCAAAATGGCATGGCATAATAAACCTAATATACATCTCCAAGACAGCAGTCTATGCATATACTCCTCAAAATAGACAACGCTGGTACTACCTTTTCCTCTCTATCTTAAAATGCCAAATTAGAGATAGAAAGTTCCTAATTCTACCAAAAAGTTTGGAATAATCATTTTAGCACAAAGGAAATATCTTACATGTAATTCAAGTGATTCCTCAGTTCATCACATTCTGTAAAATTGATCATTTGCCAGAAATAGTATATGACTTTACTTATGACTGTTGATCAATCCAAGTCTGCCTCTCTGAAGGTGGTATGTGTGACACCACTTTACAAGAAATGGAACAAGGATTGTTAGACACTTCAGACTGTATCTACAATGTGGTAATAAAAAAGAAAGTAGCTGTAACAGCAGGAGTTTGCCGTGACTTTGGTAAAATTGATCATTGAGAGATTCCATTTCTAATTTAAGATATCAAACCAGAAAGTATACACTACCCTATTCTGAGCTCTGTGGCTGTTGCATATGGTTCAAAACATTCCTGTTCCAAGTAGGTGGAATCACTTTCAGAAAGCGACCTCTGCCGAGGCTGAGGAATAGCAACAGTGCGCCCTGTCAGGGTTGTTGCAAGGATCGCTGCTGCTAGAGCAGACCTGCAAGAAAACACAACAAAGCAATGAAGCAATACTGATGCCTTCTCTGTGCTCCACATTTTTCTATCTTTCCCTCTGCAAAACATCTTCACTATTTAATCAAAGCAAAATATTCACAGTTGACAAGCATAAATAGCACTGAATGCTATGGGATTGGTTACAAGCCACTACCTCCCAAAGTAAAGCATTAAATGGGGCAAGCAAATGCAGCTATCCAAGAGTGGGGTGCAATATCTATTGGTTTTCCTAAATCAGGTGCATGAAAATCATGGAATACACTGAGTCACGTTCCCAAAATTCACATCAATAATTTACAGTACTTAGAATTCACTCTAGCCCTAACAATACTACCTGATGGTGTGTTGAAAAGGTCTTCCACGTCCTGCTATTTTGTCTCCATTATTCCCTACTCTAAACCTTTTACTGACGACTCTGAAGTCAGTAGATGTTGGCACACTGCAAACCAGGGCAAGCAAACAAAAGTGCCTATTTCTGTGATGCTGTGGAGTACAGAGAAGGATGTGATGAAAAGGAAAAATAAGTAGTAAGTAAGATTAAAGTTGGTGAGAACTGTAAAATGAATGACAAGAACTTGAGGCCAAAAAGGAAGAAGAAATTAACTAGAATTAAGTAGGAATGTTACAGACACTACAAAGACCATGGAAAACAACCAGAATTTAACTAAATGCAGAGAAAACACAAAATAAAAACTGTAAGAAACTACAACTTAAAAGGAAAATAATTTGCATTTTTTCCAATCCAGTGTGGTTTTAGATGCCAGTTTTTTAAGTCCCTGGTAAGGTAGCAAGGTTTAATTTATGTTTTTCTAATGAAGTAATTTTTCCTGAGTCACAGCACTAGTGCTGCTGCAGTCCTACACTCTACTGTAGCAGCCAAATTAAAAATTACCTTGACTTTAAACAGTCCATTTGTCTTTAATTGACTCATAAGTCACATGTTCATAGCTGTCCTGAATATTTACCATGCCTAGGAGTGGGGAAAAAATTTCAGAGTGGGAAACTGCCCCCCTTAAAAATATACGAAAAGTTTTATGAAAAGTTTTGTAAATATTGTCAAGACATGCAATTCTTCTAATCAGGCTTTTCTAGTATGCTACAATACTTGACGAAATTACAAAAAAATTAAAAAAAAAAAAATTCAAACATACCTGGGCCTTTCTGGAGAAGGGTTTGGACTACGAGGGGGAGGGGTGCGGGGAACTGCAGGTTTAGGAGCTATGGTAGCAGCAGGGACCAGGCCATGAGCTATATGTTTCTAAGTGATTTAAAATAAAATTAGTTGACAATGACTTTAAGGATCACAGTGAAAAAAAACACAGAGCTGAATGTGCACAGAAACTAACAATGACAAAATAAGATTAAAAGGAAAAACAATTACATGCAATTAATGTAAACAGTAGACTTGAAATGGCATTTCATTCCCCTTAAAGCCAGAGCACCATGTAAAGCTGGCAAGTTCATTTTACGTTTATGAACAGCTGCTCTTGAAGGCTAGAAGTGGAATTTACATGAGACCCATGAATGTACATTTTCCATCCGCTATATCGCAATTTGCAAAACCAGAATTTTACCTTACTCATCTTTTTCCTGTATATATACAAGAAAAACTGGACTAGAAAATAACTTTTTTCAAAGTCTCTGAATGCTGCTTCAGAGCAACAATATCAGTCCCTTTCTTCTAGAGTTTGTCAATCCTCAGTCATCAGTATGAGACGGAATAAAAACCCCTAGCACTAAGTCTTGTAGCCAAAGGTTCAACCTTGAATTAAAAAAAACCCAAAAAACGAATGCATTTTTTCATCAGCAAGCACAGTTATTTAAAAACAAAAATGGTATAACATAAAATACCAGCTCAGAAAAACTGGGACCAGAGTTCCTAAAAAAGTACCGTGAAGGAAACCATATCGTGTCTGCGGCTGAAGGGAGCTCTGCAGATTGTCCAGCTCAAGTCGCTGCTCAAGGCTGGGTCAGCCACGGGAGGGTTGCTCGGTATCCTGCCCATTCGTGCGCTGTGTATCTCCAGCCTAGTCCAATGCTGAACCACCTCACAGTATTTTATCATTATGTTTAAGATGAATTGTCTGTGTTTGAGTTTGTGCTCATTACCTCCTGCCCTCTCTCCAGGCTTTATAAAATACTATGCCATAATAAAGTCCATCACCGCTGGGCAGATGTTACTTTTTCATGGAGTGAAACAGGCTAAGTTCCTGCTATTTCTACTACAGATCTTTCCTCCCTATTATTCTTTAATTCACTTCTCCAACGGGAGAATGAAGATGTGAACTGGGAAATATTTCTGTTTGCACATGAAGGCACATCAAATAATTAAACAGCACATTAAAATACTGTCTTTTTATTCAGACTTGCAAATGCACTGCTCCCTAATTCTGCCTGCCAATCTGGCATGGGCATTTCGTTTACTAGAGGCTCTTGACTAGATACGACTATGACTACCAGGGAACACAGATGAAGTTAAAGTCAATCAGCGGTAAAAGTATGACAACATGAGATCAATACTTTTATTCTAGTAATAAAAAAAATTCAGTTAGTTCAAGTACGTTGGAAGAGAACACCCGCACAACTGGCGACAACCCTACAGCCTTTGGCTGCTCCGAGCCTTCCATCAGAACTTTTAGCAGTTCGCTCTCCAGCACTGACGGGTGGTTCGAGGATCGCCTCGGCAAGCGCTGTGGGCGAGCTGAATTGCTGGGATTCAGTCACAGCTGAGTGCTGTGAGCAGCGGGCGAGCGGCACCGCCGGCCCTGCCCGGCGCCCGGAGCTGCCCGCAGCGGCCCAAGCTCGGCCTTGCTCAAGCCGGGCAGGCCCGGGGCTGAGGCTGAGGGAAAGGAACGCGCCAGCCTCCGGACACCATTCTGTCTTTGCTTGGGCTTCATTTTTCTCCTCGATTTTCACTTCAAAGTGCTCAGCGATCACCGGCATCAGCCGCAGGGTTTGCGCGGCCGCCTGTCCCGGAAACCCCCTCGCGGCACCCGGGCACAGAACGCCGCTGGCCACGCTCCCGGTACCGGAGCCCCGCGCCAGGCCGAGCGATACTCACCAAGGGGCCCCTTCGGCCTCTCCTAAACAGGAACGCCATCAGAACGGGACGGCTCCAGCCACCGCCGCTTCCTCGCCGCGTCCGACGCTTCGCCCTCGCGACCCGCCTGGAAACAACGCCACGGCGGATTCGCTGCGGCTCGCACTCCTCCACTCAGCGCCCGCCTTACTCACCCCTCGCTCGGCCGTAGCAACCGCGCCGTGGTGAGGCCCGCCCCGCCCGCGGAGTTCCCGCTCCCGGCCCCGCTCTGCGTCCGGCCCGCGGAGCTCCGGCTCCCGCTCCCGGCCCCGCTGTGCGTCCGGCCCGCGGAGCTCCGGCTCCCGGCCCCGCTGTGCGTCCGGCCCGCGGAGCTCCGGCTCTCCCTCACGGCCCCGCTCTGCGTCCGGTGCTGCGCCGGGCCCTCGTCTCCTGCGGGCCGGGCCGGGACGTCTCCCCGGTCCTGGGAGTGGGGCTCCGCTGTGGGATGTGTTTCGGTGTGCGTGTCTGCGTGTTTGCGGTGGTACCGGCTTGTCGGTGGTGCTTGTTCTTAGATCACGCTTTAGCCTCCAAGGATCCCAATTCCCCTTAAAGTCAGAACACCGCGTAAAGCTGGCAAACCTGAAAATAATCTCTCCCGGCAGCTACCTTTTGATAATGGGTCTGGAGACTTCCGCCAGCTGAGGGATGAAGGTGCCTCTGGAGTTGGCTTTGCAATTCAGGAAGATTTTCTTCTAGCAAGGGTGGATGAAGGTATGGAAAAGGTAATGTGGGTTTTTTTCACTATCTGTATGTTTTAATTCAAGCGTTTTTCAGATTGAATGGTAAAGCTGAAAGTGGAATTAGCAAGCCAACACAACAGCCTGTATTAAAGTGAACAAAGTTGTTGGTCGATTTTGATATGTTCACGTTAACAGTAAGGAAGCCTGAGGAAGGAGATAGTGTCTCTTCCAGAATATTGCATCTTAAGTTTATGATTAAAATTTATAAGCTTAAAAGAGGTTTGTAAAAATCTCTTGCCTTTTTTCCACATTTCTTTCTAGGGTGTAACTGCTACTGAAGGAGGATTTTAAAGGAGGTCTGATGACAACAAAAGCAAACTTTCCTGTGACAGCAGGATCTATAGTTGTCCCTTACGGGCATGTGATTGGAAATGAGAAGTGGAGAGGGTCAGAGGTAGCCCAAAGGCTACAAGGTAAGCACAAACAAATGGGAAGAGGAAAAGCAGGTCAGGCAAAACATTCCCCTCCATTGCCCAGGAATGTCAAGAACGGCTGGAATAACTTTAGTCTGTGCCTGACTGGTCCCGTGTTTGTGGTACAGACTGTGTTAGCAGGCTGAAAGATCCCCTTTGGTTGTCATGTATCCATGTGAGCAGCTCAGTCTTCATAGTTGGAGAGCACTGCAGGGAAGCAGCAGAATCTGCTGTTGAGGGGCTTTGTGGATGTGCATCTCCACTGAACTCCCTTGAATGTACACGTATACTCTGCTTCCGTCTTGCTGGCACAACAAACTAAATTATGATGATCCCTCCAGAAAAGCATGTGACATTTTTGTTCAAGTCCAGAGCTTACTGAGCAGCTCCAGTTATTCCGAATCTGTAGATTGGAACTGCTATTGATTTGCATTGGTAAAGACATCACACAATAGTTCAGACTGCTTGTAATAGATTTACTTCAAGGGGAAAAAGGCTTTTTATAAAGCTCAGCAGGAATTCACTAGAATTATTGACACTTTAGGAAGGTTGTGCTATGAAGTAATTATGTTTTTAACTACTGTATTTTTTTCTTCTAACAAGGGAAAGTTAAACTCGTCTTTGAAGATGGCTTGGGACTGGTGGACTTCCATCTTTCAGACAGAACTTGCATTTTATTTATTTCTGAAGCAGATTTGGTTGCAGGGGATGAATTCAAACGAAGACTGGTTAGGTTTAGAAATGTAAGTGCTATATAAGGAGAAAAGTTTTCAATTGATAATTGTTTATTCCATGCTTCTGAAAACATTCTTGTGGTTTTTTTTAATTCCATTGGAGCTGACCTTTTGGGATAATTTTCACCTGAAAACTGAAAAATTCTGCAGCTGTGTGATAATGCTGTATTAAACCTCACTCCTGCTGCTGCAACTTCATTCGTCCTCTGATTTGCTATTAGGCAGCTCATACTTGAAAGAATTTCTGTCTGTTACATTGCATTAACTTGTCATTAACAAGGTTTTTTCTAATATCTTTTTTTCCTTTCAATATAGGCTAGCAATATTAGGGGAATTGTAATTGTAGAGAAAACCCCAATCAGTAATCAGTACTACTTAGGAGTACAAAAACTTGTTGTACTCGAACTTGGAATGGTGTTGCTTCCTGTGGCAAATCAAGGAGAAGCTTCTCAGCTTATTATTCAACTGGTAAGTTTCTGTGTTATAATAAAATATATTATGTATTTTATGTATAGGAAAGCAGGTGGATCTCCTCAATGATCATTTCAGAGAGAATACATAGGATCTGAAAGGAGCACAACATCATTTGATTGTAAGGAATAAATCTGCAACAGTGATACAGTAGTATAGTTCAGTGGAAAGAAGGCTTATTTGGGAACAAAGAAAAAAGGCTGAAGAATATGATCCTGGATTTTTTAAATGTAATCTTGCACTGAGGTACCACTAGGTAGCATTAGGCAAATATCACTGTCAAAATCATCTTGAGATTTTGCTTTCTGTAAGGCTGGGGAAAACTGGTTTTGAATTGCTTCTTTTTACCCTTTCTCTAATTGCATCGAAAAGGTGATGAAAATAATTGTTTTCATTTGTTGTTGCTATTAAGAAATTGTTTGTTTTCTAGTTAAGATTTTGTCCAACTGCATCCAATGAAGGAGCACACCTAAGGAGGGAGTGTAGTGGGACGCTTTATTCATCAAGTTTGGATAACTTAGGTTTGACCTAAGTAGTTTAATTGAGGCCGAGAAAAGGCCTGCAGGGGCCTGACTTTGAACGTAGAGAGAACGTAGGTATGAAGACAAAAGTAACTTCATCTCTGTTTTTGTAAATTATACCAATTATAGAATGTTTTATAGACAAGTTAGATCAATGTAACCAAGTAGCCAAATGCTCCTTCAAGAATGGAAGGTCAGCTATTTTATCACATTTAAACCAGCTGCACAGCAGAACGAACTGACTTGGCCACTTTAACTGCGGCGGTGTGGGTGACTCTTTCTAGCCCAGCTCCTGGCTAAGGAACCCTGCTTGGAGGGAGCTTGTTTTCAAACCTTGCCGGTGCTCGCCCTGGAGTGTTCCGAGGTGGAGCAGCTGGGGGCTGGGAGCAGCGGCGGCTGTGGCTGAGGGCGCTTTGTCCGCAGGTGCGGGAGCGGAGCGCGGAGCGCGGCTCCGAGCCCGTCCCGGGCCGGCGGCGTGCCCCGCCCGCGGAGCCCGCCCTGCTCCGCGCCGTGCAGCGCATCCCCGCCGTCGGCAGGACAAAAGCTCTGCTGCTGCTGCGGCGCTTCGGAACCATCCACCGGCTTTGTAACGCCTCCATCGACGAGCTTGAGCAAGTAGTTGGACGGACAGTAGCACAACAGATTTATACTTTTTTACGCTCCTGACGTGCACGTGCGGCAGGATTTTGCAAAATGAAAACTTGGGGTTTTTCTTTGGTTTTAATAATCACATATTATGCTAACTTGTGTGATCGTGGCTAGCAGCAACTGGACTCTGATGTTTCTTTTCTACATCTGCTCTGTTCATATAGATGAATCTGTGCAAATTGCCTTGGAAAGAAGTCTGTAAAGTACTTTGCATCTGTCTTGAACAAAAAACACCAAGGAAGCTGTCTTTTTCAGATCTGTGTTAAAAATGGAAGAGCAATGTGTGTGCTTAACTTTGCTCTTCCAGAAAAAAACCACCCTATGAATATGTGCATAGTAACTTCTCACTAACTGGAAATACATTTTCAAAAAGCTAGCATATTTTGCTTTATAGTAGCATCTTTGATTTGTAACTTTTTGGAGATCCTTTGCAAAGTCCTACTGGAGTACAGGTTTGACTTCACACTAACTTATTTCTGTCGTCACCCCTCCATTTCACAGGGTGTTAACAAATTTATTCCCATGTGTCTGATATCCAAAATATTGGTTAATTCGTGTTGTCCTTTTGAATATAGGTAGGCATACTACTGATAAATTACAAAATATTTTGAAAATTATAACTTTCAATATCCTAATTATATTATCAATTATACTATATATATACTATATAATATATAGTATAACTACATATAACTATATATAGCTATATCAATTGTACTGTTGTAATTGATATAACTATTATAATGTACTCTACAAAGAAAATAATATGGGAAGCTCTGAACAAAATTCATAATTCATACTATTCTTCCAGTATTAATATTTCGAAAATTTATTTGTAAAGAGGATTGGTTTTCTTGACATCTTGCATTTTATTTTAAGTTCTGTTCTTATCCTGTTTTCTAAGGGTGTAATTGCCTTTTTCCTTGAGGAGGTGTGTGAAAAGCATCCTTCATCCCACTTGGGAGTTTGGATCCCAGCAGGAAGGCAGCTGAGTGGGATTTTCCACTCCCTTTTGTGGGAACTTTGGCAGCTCTGAAAGTCATCTCTTATTCTGGTTAGCATGGACAGCAGGTGGACCTGTCATTTATATTGATTCTGTACTTGGGATGAAAATTTGTCTGTAGTTTAGACATAATTATTTTAGTGAATAATAAACATCAGAATTTCCGAAAGTACAGATAAAGATTCTTCCTTTTTTTCAGGCAACTAGGGAGTACTTTAAGCTTCTTTATTACAGGGGTTTGCTCAGATTTTATTCCTTCTGAGGTTTTGTCACTTTGCTATGAAGACTGGATTTCACATCTAAAGGCATGGGGATGTTATGCTGCAAGACAAAATCACCTTTTCCCTATGGCAAATGGCCATCTGCTCAGTGCATTAAACAGAATTAAGTAGTAACAATTAATATTAAGGGAGCTACAAGCTGAACTACTAATCTATTGCTAACCCTTCTTTTTAGGGCTTTACAGCAACCTTATACATCCTTGTGGGCAGACACTTGTTATAAAAATTCCTCTGGTCTGAGCAAGAACATAGGGCACACACTCATTTCACTGCAAGTTAAGTTAGCTGCTGGCTACACTCAGTGTAGAATGAGTTTTTAGTTAGCTGACAGAAAACTGAAAGTATTTGTACGGCACCTGAGAGGTCCAAATTTTTACTTGAATTGAGGGGTGTGTTTTAAATTTAAAAAGCCAAGCTTTCCTCAAGGACAAGGGAGTGTAATGATGGGAAGGGAAGGACAGGTACTCAGGAGCTAAGAGGGACAGTATTTCCAGGAAGATTGTCACAGTGCTTTAAGAGAAGTGGAGAGCTGGAAGGGTGCTTGGTGTGACTTTGCTGAAGGTTTTGTTACTTGGGTAGCAATTTCAGCACGCAGGGGAAGTGAATCTCATCTGTGTGGAAGATGTATTGCAGGGTGTGCACATCAGTGTCTGGCTGCTGCTTGTGTGTGCAAAAGCAGCCCTACTTCCAATACAGGTAAAAAATAACCACTAAGGACAGGCAAGTCACAAGCAATTTACAACTTATTTTTTATGTAACATTTCTAACATTTGTAACATTTCTAGGGAAACTAGAAATATGTCTATACTCTTGGTAAGGAAGTTGGTTTTAAAGTCTTAGTTGATATTGCACAATACAGGAACTTTTATTTTAAAAGTTTCTCAGATCTCTGTAAGCAGCATTAGAGAAACACACAAAAGGTAACAGTAAATAGCAAAAACCTGTAAATTATGCTTTATCATCCAAGCTGCAGCAGACTCAAAAGGCTACTACTACATGGCAGCATCTGATTTTTATTCTTAAATAAGGGTCATCAAGATATTTACACCTACTACATAGGAAATTAAAAATAAATGACAACTTTAAAGTTTACAACAAGATATTCATGCAAATTTTAAGTATCTATCTACTCTGTAGATGGCAATGTTAACTAACACTACAGTGTTAGCAATTTTCAATTAATTGAAGGAAATAGAAGAATCTCAAAGACATGCTCACCAGTTATTTTTTGTCCCCCTCTTTACTACAGATATAGCTTGCTCATTAATTTTTCCAAGGGCAGAAGGATTTTTGGTTTTGCTTGATAGTAAATAAATATCCTGCAGCTTAGCCACTTAGCACAAGCACTTCTTTTTCGTATTTTAAAGCATCACTGCAATTTATGTGCCCTTGAATCAACATATTATAATATGTCCATTCTGAGATTTGTTTCACAGCTATCCATTTTATCAAGACTAGTGAGATACAAGTCTTAAGGAAAGTAGGTTAAATAACATTTGGAATAAAGTCTGTTCTTAAAAACTGAATCAGCAGGCATATAAAATGTTACCTAAATCAGAAAAAGAACAGAGTAAAAAAGCCTTTTGGAGTTCAAAAGACCTTTTAAAATTTTAAGCCTTCTACTTCTCCTCCAGAATTAAATTACCTATTCAGTAGGCTACACCTAGTACTCTGAGGAAGCATCTCTGCATAAAAACCCAACTGTGACACCACCCCTTGGCATAAGACTTGTTTTTCTGAATAATATTATTCCCTCTCACCTGCGGTTTGTTAAGATGATTCTTTAAAGTAGTGTTAAGTGATTTATTATTGACTCTAAACTTTAAGAGCAAAATCATTCTTTAATGTGTCCCCTAATATTTTGCATTCAGCATAAAGTTTGTAACAAATAACTCCCATCTAGCATAGTTATGACTATTTTTATGAAAAATCAGTCATAACTGTGTTTTGAAATTCCAAAGGAGTCCAGTCCTCATGTAAGCAATTCTGTATCTTCTTACTGCATACCTCCCAAACCACTTCATTCTAACCTTCAAATTCTTTAGTTTTACAGTTTCTGCCAGCTGCTGACCATGAGTGGCTCAATGCACAGCAAATGAAGTCAACAGCATTTGTCTGAGGTTATACATATGCATATATAGATAAAATTGATCAATATTTTTATCTACATTTTAAACAAAAGTCACAGTAACAGATACTTCTGAAAGATTCAGTACAATGAACTTTCTGTGTTCAAAAGTGTGAAGGGAGAAAGCTTCTTCTTAATCTGAGAACTTCCAGCCACAGCTGAAGGAAGGCAGAGTGTACTTGCAGCTTTCTGCCTGTTTTTAGTTCCCCAGCTCAGAAAAGGGAGTTTTAGTGGGGCTTTCTTGGTCTGATCTATTTTATCCTCGTCCATGGCTAAACAGATTAAGGAGTATGTCTTCTGCATTCCCATAGAGTAAGTTGCACTCTTGCTATGCTGTAGGAGAAAGAGAAGCATTGTAAGAATCAGTCATCCAAAATGGGTCAGAATTTTGACAATAACAAAAGGTTACTGTGCAAACAGTTTTCCAGAGCAGACTGCAGCAAGCTCTGTGTGCTAGTGACATTACTGAGCACAATGCCCTTCAGAGTGCTGTGATCCTGGGATTTTGCAGTGTAGACTCAAGGCTATACTGTGCAAAGCACAAAGGAACTTGTGAATCTTTTCTTGGGTTGTTAGACATTTCCTGGCTTCTAGCATAACTATGTAATATACACACTAAGCTCCCTACAAAGCTCAAGTATGTAGTTCTTGCACAGAGGAAGGGGAGTCCTTTTGCTGTCTCTGGACAGGTTCTATGCTGATCACAATTGCAAGAGTGCCTTTGTGACACAGTCTTGGGATACCTGAAAGGCACAGCCTTCTCTGTCTTCTCTTAGCTTTGCCCTGAAGCAGTATGATTATATTCTACCCTTTTCTTTACAGTTGCAACTTGGAATGACAGACATGTAATTCCTATTTTCAATAAGGAAAATCAGTTTTAACAAAACAAGAAAACCTAACGGCAGCAGGGGCACCTTAGTAGCTTCTCAGGCAACACTGCTTGAGTGTCTAAGCTTGCCAGGGAATGGTAAAAGCATGAAGCAGTGCAGTTAGCTGAGCTACAGGTTCCTTCATACAACTAGTAAGTTATTTAGAACTTAATATTTTTTAATCTTGTGATGACTTTCCCTTAGTCTAAAGCTCCTACAGTAGCTTAGTAACTGACTAGACAGTTAAAAGTCCACCAAAATAAAAAAAAATACATAAAATAATCCATGATCTAATACAAAAGTCACAGATTATTTAGAGTAGTAGTGCACAGAAAATAAACATGTGGTCTTGGATGTTCTATTTCATTCCATTATTATTTGATTGTGGTTTTCCCAGTGCTGAACAGGGTCATGCCTTCACCCTCTGGGCCAACTTAGGGGAAATAAACTAGGTCTTGAAATTTTTCATGCAATTAATCTAAGCAGCTCCACTACAAAAAAGCCCACCACCCAACCATTCTTATGCAGACAGGCTACTTTAGCTTGCTAGGTCACAGTGGGTTAAACAGATGGTTTAAAATTGAACATATCTGAAGGCTTTATATATTCACAGGTTGAGTGGGATATCTGACTACATGAAAGTAAATGTTAATCAGGAACTGAAGGCAGGCAAGTGAAAAAACTCTAGCATATCAAATCTGCAAAACATATTTGCCTCATTACATACCAAAGATGCTCCTGTATCTTGGCAACTGATCACCTCAAGCTCCAGGGGCTGCTTTCCCACACTTTTCAATTTTTCCAGCACCTCATTCACACCAAGCCACTTGCAATCCATGCCACCAACTGAAACAATGTAGTCACCTTCTTTTAGGCCGGCTGACTGGTAAAAAAATTGGCAAAGGTTATTGTCTGGAATTATACAGACACATAAAATGTTTTTGTCATCATACAGTATCTGCCCCAAGGGCATGGCACTCTTAGATGCACAGGTGCAACTTTCTCAAGTACACAAATTACCTTGAGTTACCACTGATGTGATTCTGCTATACTCAAACGTTGGCTGTTTTTATGTTCTTTTCATTTTTCTCCTTAAGTAAATGAACCCTGGGTTTTGCTACACTACTGTCCCCCAGAAGGCATTTTCTGCAGTATTTAATTCTTTTTCTTCATTATTTTTATTTGTACTTCTGTGGTTACTTCTGTCTTTTCTACAAGTAAACTGCTTATCACTGCATGCTGCTTTATCCCTATGGATTTTCCCTGAAAGAACAACATTACAAGCCAATAAAACATCCTTGCCCCTCTTTCCTTAGGCAGACACTACACTTTGCATTCCCTTCCTGATCCTTAGACTTGTTGCTACTTTTTAAAGCATTTATCCCTGCTGACTTCCTGAATAAGACAGGAAGTGACATTTGCTTTTATTATTTGTGACTATTTTTAACTATTAAGAACTATCAGAAAGAAATCAACTCTAGTTTCATGTGATGTTGGGGATATGGGTACTTTAACAATCTGCAGCAGATGTAGCACTTGAAATGAGTTCAGATTGTATGAACTGACTACACTAATGTACAGAACTCAATAAATACTCCATACACGAGTATGAACAAGCTAAAGGTACATTTTAATGCTAGAGTCTGCAGAGAAATTGTCAGTATCACACCAGTATACTTACTGCTGCAGAACAAACTGGATCAAGACAATAAACCTGTACTGGTGAACCTCCTTTTAGACTGAATCCAAGCTCTCCTGCTTCATGGTGAAGGCAGATGGTACGGGGAGCTGTCCATCTCTGCTTGGCTGAGAACACTGTCAGCGGGCCCTGGAGAAACAACAGCAGGCATGTTATGGTTTACTCTTACTTGTAAGTAGGCATTTCTGGTTTTGTAAGTTATAATGCTTTAAGGTATTGTATATTTCCCTCAGGTTAACTTCCAGATTATTCCCTGGAAATGGGAAGTTCTATTTCTTGAGTGTTCAGCTGATACTTCAAACAGAATGGGATAAAGGCAACTGCCAAGTTGTTCCAGGATCTCTGTTAAGGTGTGCAGAATCTTTTGGCTGCACAGGCTGTAAAGTCCTCTATTACTTTGTTTCAGAGGAGATAAACTGATTCATGGAATGCTGCATATTCTGATCCTAACCATAACTCCCAGTTCCTTCTGCTCACTGACACATACCTGAAAGACTGGCTGTGCCACATCAAGTCCCATGTTCTGCATGCCTGTCTCCACCACCTCCTAGGTATTTCTCTCCCCACTTTAAGTTGAGTGCAATTACCTGTTGAGACTTCATGGGACTCTTATTGTTTGCTTCTCTCAAGTTGACTTATACCTCTAAAGCTAGGAGTGATTTCTCCCATAGCTTCTGGAAAAAACTCAATTACTACAGGATCATTTTTTCATGCTAAAATACTTGTGTGCTTTCCCTCACGTTAGAGTAAATTTATAGCTGCTATCAAAATGGCAGAGGTGGGTCAGCATTCGTATGTTACATACCAGCTTGTGAAAGAAGTCTTTAACTTTCACCTTGGAAAACTGAGGAGCAATTGTTTCTATTTTATGTTCTGTTTTAGCTAAAATAGAAAGAAAACAAAATTAATTTTCTTTTAAGTATTAGTTAAAATGCATCAACATTTATTTTTCTTGCATTCCAAGCTAGTAGGAATTTGTCCCAAATTCTTACTGGGCTGTGGAAAAATGAATTTTTGTGGAAATTTGTTAGATATCAGAACTGCCTTAAAAATATCTTCAGAGCTCACAGTATCAATATGGAAAATTTAAAAAAAAAAAAAGCCATCTGAACAAAATTATGCTATTCCCATCTTTAATTTATTTTTCTTTGAGAAGTGTTTAAAACCAACACTCAGTTTCCTACTGCATTCAAAGAGGAAAAAGTTGTATGAGCTGGGCTAAGGTAGAAAAAAAAACAGGAGTCAAATTGAGTTAACAACCCAGTCTAGTACAAGAGTTGGGCTCAAGAAATGGTCACTAGAGTTTTCCCCCATATAATTTTAACTTTGAGTTTCCCCATTTTTTCTAGCTCACAAGACAGTCACCAAAAAAAAGCTGGATTCTAACTAACCACCACTGCCACCTACCCCAAAAACCAGTGCTGCCAGAGACAGAAATACTGCAGAACAGTTCTAACAAAATATATTCATCTGTGATGGAGGGAACATATGAGGAATCTGAACACTGCAAATGTATAGTATGCACTTCTACATTATTCATGTTACGTATGGAAGCATATTATATATGTATTCATATCCATAAATTAAAGGCCTGTCCCCATGAAAACATTTGCATATGGTTAGATATCCTTTCTTTCTGGCTGTGTACACTTACAGAGTATATCTGGAGCCTGAATTAGACTTAGAAAGTCATCTTCTGTCTCCTGCTGAGCATATTTGAGAAGTGAACGCTTGTGTGCAGCTGTCAGAACCTCCTGAAGGATCTCAATGTTCCGAAGCTTCTTGCACAGCCCACAGACTCTCAGAGCTTCCTCATGGTAAACAATGGCTCTGTGTAGATGTGCTTTCCCTGAAAGCATTAAAAACCAGTGCTTGGCATCCACAGACAATAAATACAAGGTGATTTCCAAACTGTAGCTAGTAGCTGTGTGAAACTAGCAGTTACCTAATTGTTTTCTCTGAACTTTGTCCTTTAAAACAGCACGAACCACCAGCCCTTCAGGCACACAGTCATACAGCTGGGACAAGGCTTTCTCCTGCTGATCTTCATCATCACTGGGCTGCACTGTAATAATGGATAAAAACATCAGCCATCTCTTGGTGCCCTGTTCCTTTAGCTGTATTATTGAGTAGTTGTTACTACATTCTCTCCCAATGCAGTACACTTATAAACGTGTTTATGTGCACATAAATAAGAATTTCAAGTGTTTGGTTTTATCATCTACAATATGCAAGTAGTATTTACATGCCAAAACATATTGATAAAATCTGAACTATTTAGTAGCATTTAATGGATATGTAGCTTTTCTTTTGTTTCTGCAGAAGTTAGTTTACTGAATTTTCAATCTTTCTCAAAAGACAAAAGGAGCATGGCCTCAAATCAGAGTGGGGAAAATGACCACAATTTAACATATATTGAAGCATGAAAGTTCTTGGCTTCAAGACTTATTCACAGACCAAATTATAACTGTTGGTGTGTTTATCATTTTTATTTATATGAACATAAAAAGAAGTATGATACTTACATTCATGGTCACACAGCAGGGTGGCAGTGAAGTAATGTGCCAGAGCTTTGTAATGGTCTGACTTGATTTGTGCCAGCTTAGACCAGGAATAGGGAATGTTCTCTTTCACTGGTTCCTGATTCATTGCAGTGTTAACCAGCATGTAAACCTCTCCCACCTAAAATAAAGCAAATAATTGAAGTATGAGAACTTAATATGAGGTACTGGGAATTCAAGTAAGGGGTATCATATTCAGGTTTTTATATATATACATATCTATATATAGATATATAAGATATATTTTTTATATATTATATATATTTTTTTTCAGGTTTATTTCATGTCCAGTCACACCAAGGAAGGGAAAAAATATGGTTAGTATGGGTTGGAATTAAGTTTGGAAAAAAAAATTTGAGATGTCTTCTCTGATTTTTCCCTCACAAGAAAGGTAGATCGATTTTGTACAAGAACAGATGGACTAAATCAGTCAATTTATATGGCTTCATAGTTAAATAAAAAAAAAACATATAATAAACAGGTCTTAATGTACAAATATATCTCATTAATTCATCTGGAAAAAAGAGTGAAGCATATTCAAATAGTAGGTTTGTGCTACACTTTGAAACTGCAGAGTCATATACAGGCTTAAGTTTGTGTAGTCTAGTTAAAACTGGGATATTATCCTTTATACAGAAGACATAAAATAGTTTTTCAAGCAGTGAATGCTGCTTTAATGGATCAAAAGGATCCATTTAATGGATCAAACTACTCCAACTGACAGAATTAAAAAATCCTTCAGCTGATCAATCCTACAGATATGTCATGGTGGCTTTACAGGGCTGGTATGAAAGGCTTTGCCTGTTTTTCTGGTATGGAACCACTCATGTATCTGCTACTCTGAAGTAACTGAGAAAGCACAGGAGTATCTTTATGGCATACTTCATTTTTGGTGCACACCTCAGTCAAGGATTAACACTCCTTCTGGGGCAAGCCTATCTCACCATTTTCTGGCAAGTCCCCAGACAGCTCTGCAGGTACCAATTTGACTCTGTTTGTCAAGGTCCTTCCCTCATTTACAATTCAGCTATTCTTTTGGATTAAGCTTTTTAGGTTTGCATACCCTTCAGCAGCTGGGAATCAAGACAGGTTGTGTTCAATACTTAACATGGAACCACACAAACCACCCTTGGCTTTTTATACATAGTTCTGTGGGGGAAACCTGTACTGTCTGAAAGACCAACATAAATAGCTTGTAAAAAACCTTCAGCAAGTTCATTGCCTATTTGTGTTAATCTCCATGAATTATGAATTAAATAAATTGTAACAACTCTAAAACATTATTTAAATTTAGAATGTTCACGTTTCCATTTTCTGAAAGGTTGTGCTTTTCAGTGTGGTTTGTGAGCTTCCCCATGTTAATTTTGCTTTCCAGTAATGGTTGTTACATTTAAACTTAATAAATTCAGTTAATATTACTAAAAGCTGTAGGCAGTAACACAGCACTGTAAACAGTTATTTAAAAGACTAGATTTCAAGTCCCACATTTTACCTTGGCGACTTCCTGTGTCATTTTTACTAGTGTGAAAAACTCATTGCGTATTCCAGAAAGACCAAGCTGCTCAAAAACACACTCTCGAGCTTGTGCAAGCATCATCTTTACTAGAACATTCAGCATGGCTGGGCTCATATCATAACTTGGTGTGTGAGTAAAAGTCTCCTTTAAGTAGCTTAGAACTCCTGCAATTACAAAATGGTTTTGTCAGCATTGAGAAGATAACCAGGTGAACTTAATTTTAGTATGTACCATAATAATTAGGATTTAAAGGATATTTTCTAGTATTGCACTACAGCAATCTGAAGGAATCCTTGGTGCATAAAAAGTTAGACTGACCTACAGGTTTTGCTTTGCATTGCCATCAACCATCCCCCAGTACAGCTGTCAAAATTACACTTCAGAGGAGCAACAGAAACTGCAAGGTTTGAGGGCACTGCCTTCAGATTTGCTAGTAAAAGTTCTTGTGATTGACCATAAGACTGTGCTTATGTCACTTATATGTGGGAGTGGCAGGCTATGGCTTTTACAGGAGACAAAAAGGAGAAAAATCTGCACAGCTACAAGGAGATGACAGTAGTAGAACCTCTGGATAGAAGGAAAAGACACAAACATATAAATCTAATTAAATATTAATCTTCTTTTCAGATGCTGCTAAGTGCATTGTGTGTCACAATGAAAGCTCCTTTCCATGCCTGTAAACTAGAATTTTTATTTATGTATACAAAAATATAAATATATTTAATTGGGTAAAAATAAGATTCCTCTCTAGACATTTGGCTCCACCAAAATATTAGTAATTTCTATCATATATTAAATTTAAAACAAACAATACTAAGCAACAGTTTCATGGATGGAAACAACCTTCAGCAGGCATGTCATCCAACTGGTTTAGTGAGTTCAGCCAGCCTGCTAATGCTGAAAGTCCTGCAGAAGTGTAAAAGTAAAACCTCTGCCTTTTAAGTGTTCCAGCTTCTGGAATCTCACTTCTTGCCACTACACTCAGTTCTGGCCATGTTGTGCAGTATTCTCCTATTAAATGGTGTCTGTGATTTTTGATTTTCCATGTTACACTCATATCTGAATTTTTAATATGCCATTAAACAAATCTGAAACATGGCCAGCCCTACCTTTTTTGCACTAAAAAAATTAATCCCAAATTTACCAGGCATATCCCAAGTACTGATGGAGTGCCCTACTGGAAGGAACTGAAAGTACAAGAGGAAAAAGACATGGAGTGTTTTGTTCTCAACATATTTCTGCTTATGTTGAGGAGAAATTCTGTGCAGCATCTTCCATTCAGCACTGGGAAACAGTAAATACAGACTCTGTATCATGCCTCTGCCAGCATCAAGAAGGGTTACAGCACCATGTACAATGAAATGCCTCCTGAGCATGCTGCTTTGGGGCCCTGCAAAGGTAACTGTGGTAGCAAATAACAACTTTCCAGTTTTGCATTAATTCTGTTCTGCAAACATGTTGAAGTGAAAAGCAGTGGGGTTTTTTTTTATTTGCAAAATGGAAGGAGCAGCAGTAAAATGGAGAAATTTCACAACTATTGAAATTTCTTTTAGATGAAATACAAAGGTTGAAAAATAATTTATTTATTACATTTAAACATGCATGAATAAATACTACGCTTTTTTTTTGACAGCTGTGTATTCAAAGGAGGGGATTTATGAAAATTCAAGTCTGTGCTGCACAGCTTTTAGCTGATAAAGCTATCCATAGAGTGCAAATCACCAGTCACAGATGTAAATGCAGAAATAAATCTTACAGTACATATTAATTACACAGGGCATGTCTTTAAGTATTAAGTGTGGCATAGATGATACTTACAAAACAAATCAGAAAATCTATTTAAAAGCCCCCAATGAAAACAAAAGCCTTTATAACATGTTAGTTCAAGAGATAGGATTCCCTTTATTAGAATTTCTATTTCTCCTTGCTTGGGACACAGATTGATTATTTTGAACCTCTATGCCTTTGGAATCTATGGAAAACAGGTAGTCAACTTCCAATGAACTGCAACTTTCACCAGAGGAAAAAGCAAGATTAATTTTTAAGACCCTTATATGGAAAACTAAGCTTACAGGGTTTTTATCAAACCTCTCAATTGTCTCTTTACAGATTTGACACCAATGTGCTATCACTGAGGTAAAAGCAGTTATGCTTGAAACAAGGAATGAAGCAGTTAATTCTAGTGCTACAACTCTGACCTTTGAACTGCAGTTCAATAATCATTAACCACAGTATTCACTGTCTTATCTGCGTGTTCAGACTACAGTTCCAGGTTTTGAATTAAAGCTTCATCTGAGCTCCTCACTAGGTTTCTTGAATGTCCCTATTGCTCCTTTTTTGTGTCATCAGGCCAGCAGAAAATGCAGAAATCTGTACGACATCAGAATGAGATTGGGGACATTTGCATGAAGACCTTTCCAGTATTTAAAAATGTGTACCTGCAGCTTTCTGAAAAGCATCAACAGCATTTTCAAGTCCAGACTGGGTCTGACGATTGCACCTTGTTCCAATCTGTGTGTAGAGGGCTCCAATGTTGAATAAAACACTAGCTTTTTCAAGCAACAGATTTTGCTGACACACTGGGACACCTGTGAAGGAATCATACCTTGGGAAACAAATATTAGAAGTGTTAAGATTAGCAGAGTCCACAGAAAAAACAGACACTTTAATTCTGTTTTTCTGAATGAGTAGTGGAATTCTTAACTGTTCCGCTACAGTGAAAATGAAGGTGAACAGACACACCACTCTGTAATGCAAGGACAATCCACATAATTAACAGAAGCCAGGGAACAGCTTTATTTGAGACACTTTTCAGCAGGTTTTACAGCAGTGCCTCCATAAGGTCATTACATTTAACTCAGAAGTGCCCATAAAACATCAGAGGTGAAGAGCATACCTGGGAAGGATCCCTGTGTGCTGCTACACTCTCCTACTCAGATCTTGCCAAAGATCAACCACTGGCACGGTCTGATCCTCTACTGCTTGTGTTTAAAATTTCTATTTGCAGTTCTGACTAGAAATTTGACAGTTCCTCTCGACTACATGGCAGTTATCTTTTGTCATCATAAAAATTTTCAATTCAGAGTTGAATTTTGCTCACAGATGTAGTAAATACTCTCTTATAAGAAGTTATGTCACTCCTTTCTCTCCTCTGGCCTAAGTGATCTTCTTAACAAATTGAAGGAGTGGACTTAAGGTCTGACCCCATTCCTTGTCCTCATTTTGTACACCTAGGTTCAGAATTCAGAAACATCTGTAGCTGTCCAAAATGAAGATTACTTTCTCTCTTTCTCCCTTGTGCTAACCTGTAGCCCAAATCATAATCTAGCCCATGGTTTCACTCTAAGCATGTAAAGGGGGTATTGTATTAAGGTTTACTCTTAACTAAAAAAAAAATAAAAATGGCAACACACACTGCAGGGATTCAAGAGGAGACACACACTGACATACTTCAGATTTGAAGACAGCAAATGATTAACCAATGTTCTGAGGGGAAAAAAAAGGACTAAAGAGAAACATGGACTACACACTTACCATGTAAATAAAACTCCAATGTGCCTGGTGGGTGGGAAAAATCTGTTTTCTACATAACCAAGTTGCAGGAAATAGCTTATCAACATCTCAATGCCAGCTTCATCTCGGCTAGGAGTGCGGCAGGCCTTGAAATACAACAGATGAAAATTAAGTGCATTCTGTTGAGTTACAGGATGAATACTGAAACCCTGAAGATAAAGCTCTGCTTCCCTTGGATTTCTGCATATCATAGAAATGTGTGGAATCTGAGAACAGTAAGCTTAAAGCCATATGGATTCATGCCAAAAGTTTTTCAGCTGCACACAAGTAGCACATAACTTTAAAAAAGCAAACGGAATCTGTTTGGCAAGTCTCAAAGTTAATTAAATAAAGATTGTAGGAATTTCATGAAAGCTACAGAGAAGGCTTATGTTTCTAGCATAGAAACAAACAATAGTTAGAAATACCCACCATTCTGCTACAATATTTTGCCAGATTAATCCACTTCAACACTTTTCCTGCTAAATTTAAAATACTCTAAAATAAAAAACAGTAGGCAAGACAAGTCTTGGATTAACAAAATTCACAAAGTTACATCAATAGCTCGCTCAATCATTTTGCATGACTTCATCTGTTTCTTCACTTTTCTTAACTCAGATTGTAAATCTCTTGGACAATGGAGATTCAGGCACCATGTCTCAGAAATGAAGTCAATCAGAGTATAGTAAGCTCTAAGTAAAAATGTTGCATTTTGATTCCATACAAATGTTATTTACAACTGTATATTAAAAGACCTCATAGTATACCATACTTCAACTTACTTGTCTCAGATCCATGAGATCTGCTATTTCATCTTCATAATCTGAACTGTCTTGACTATAATGTTCCAGAATAAAGTCCTAAAAAAAGATTAAAAATTAGAATATCTAAAATTAGCCTAAACTATTTTTTCTGCACTTACAAACAGCAGGAAATTGATTCAGTTGTGATTGAACTTTTAGTCAATAGTACAGTAACACACAGCAGTAAGACTACAATAAGACAGTAGGATAATGATTTGATATCTCTGACAAATTTCACTGTGATGTAAAGAAACCAAACATCTGCTACATTAGCAGATTGTAGCTACATTAGCTACATTGGTTTTAAAACAACACCACTTAGTGGTTTTGAAAGGGACAAATGAACCCTGTTATCTAAAAGGACAAGGGGATCAAGTGACCATAAAAACTTGTTGACAGAAAGGGACTGCCGACTTCTTGCTAGCTGTAATTCCACTTAAAATAACAAAGCTGCAGTGCCATGAAGTGGTACCATTATCTGACCATGGAATTTAACCCACAGAAGTAAAAATAGAGACAAATGTTACAGTGATACAAGACAGTTTACCGTGAGATAAAAATCCATATTGCACAATACACAGTTCAGAAAATACAGAAGATGGCTCAAGCAGCCAGCAAAGTATTTTAGACAACAAACAAGCAACAACACTGCTTCCCAAGTTAAACTGGTGTATCACTACATTATGCTGAGTAAAACCTTCATTACTACTTCCTTTCACACTTACATCAGTAATCAATACTCTTATCAGAAACAAAACCATGGAAGAATTTCCATTCTTTGGTTTAACTGTGTCTTCAAAGTGGAATTTCTTTCAACATTTTTTGACTTCTTGTCCTAGTTAGGTAGTAGCAATGACCCAAATAATTAGTAGTTAATTTTTAACATGTCATAATCTTGATTTTAGGGCAAAACACAAAATAATTTGTACCTAAATTACTTCTGTTTCTTTAAACAAATCTGAAATAGAAGTTATTTCTGTTAAGTATTCATTCTGAAAAGTGTATGTAAAATTTACCTTGAGGGGGAGTGTAAAGTCTACATCTTTGGTTTCCTTTAGGCCAAGAGGTACCAAGGGAATACTGAAAGTCTCTCTATGGGAAAAAAACAAAAGGCAAAAAGACTCAGATTTTTTTTTCAGGTTCTGTTATAATTACTTTTGTTTTATTTGATGATAGGAAGTTCATACACTGACGGAGTAAAGAGAAAAGCATACAGTTCCTTCCTGCACAAGAAAATCTGCCTAAGGGCCTGTATTTCTCAAGAAGAAAATGAGGAAAGCTACATGCCTGCACTTTTTATTTTTTCCATTAAAGCCTATTTTTCCTTCAGGCAAAGAAAAGGAGACTCTCAAAGGCTGCCTGACTGCAATCTGGCTCCACAGCTCCTCAGAGATCTGCCACAGTAAGAGCCATGTAAGGATCAGCATTATAATCACTATTTTACATGCTACCAATGGCTCAATATGTAGTAGTTATGTGTGTAACACAGGGAGAAGCAGGGCCAAAGTGTACCAGCTTTCACAGTGAAAGGTCTAGGAATAGGAAGTCCAAGAACTACTCAGTTTCTAGACAATGCAGGGTGTTAATCTCCAGACAAGCCAATCACTAGAATATCAAAGGGCAATAAGGATGAGAACTGACTTAAAAAAAGATCAGAATTGCTTCCAGATACATAGTTTGTTGTGTAGATTTAACAGATCAGTATCAAGCAATTATAACATTCACCTAATATTTTCATTTTTTCCTGAAAACAACTTTTTGACTGTCTAATCATTGTTTAGAGCATTCCATTACCAACTACAAAATCCCACATTCATTTATGGTCTTGTCAGCACAACCAGCTTTCCTATTGGTGAAAATTCCATCTTGAGAGGGGGGCAGTAGGAATGCAGCTTCCTAAGGAGAGGAAGAGTCCTTCATGATCCAGAAAGTGGCTCTGCTAGCTTGAGAAGGACCTCCAGGATATAGAGCCAAAACACCATTTCAAGTGGTGCAAAGGATCTGATTTCTGATGAGGCTTTTAGAAGATACCTCGACATTTTTACTACAGATTACCTCAAGGCTTTTTCCTCAAAAGGAAGTGAGACACATGGAAAAGAAATCCTAACTTGCTGATTTAATCCGTTCTAGTACCATCCACAGTCCCTGTAGATACCAGCATTGGTCATGCAAAGAAAGTTAATTTAATTTTCTTTCCACAGCTAAGGTGTCACACCCATGGAGCACACTCAGGAGGGTATTGAACAGTTAGGGAGGTGATTCTGGATTTCCAGCACTGAGCAGAAATAGCATCATGCTTCTCACCCCAGCTGAGATGTGTGCAGCACCGGCAGGCCCAACCCTTCAGATTGTTTTAACACAATACTGGCTAATCCACAGAACCATGGGTGTGACCTGATGTTGACCATGGTATGCACAATAGTCAGAGAGCAGCTATTAATAGCCACTTGCTGTTAAAGGCTGGAGAGCAGTTACAAGGAAATTAATTATTTTAGCTGATGAAACATAAAAAGCATTTAGAGCATAAAATGAAAAATATAAGAAAGGCAAAACACCATTCAAAATAGGCTGGGAAATAGGAGGGAATAACAAGCATACTGCTGTCCAGCCTCAAGGCTTCTGCCTGCCTTGGGGCCTGAGCTACTGCTCATCCTTCTGTGAGAATCCAAATGTTTTTAATATTCTTTAACTGGAAGAAGAAATAGTACTTATGGAGTCCTGCTCTCATTTCCACAGCCATAACTGCTATCTGTGCTCACATGCATCTATGAACACCAGCAAAAGCCTGAACAAGAAACTCAAATCTCAAAACAAGAGACTAACCAAAAAAATCCCAAAATATTTTCGCAACAAACAGTTGTCAAAGTTTGCCGGGGGGGTGGAGGGTAAGAAGTTGAGCACAAGTTGCTGTTTGAGAAAACTACAACACAGATATTTTGCATCAAGTCAGCATTCAGTTGGAAGTTACCTCTCTGGAAACGTGCTTTATCCTTTTACATTAAGAATTCCTTGTGATCCACCTGGAAGTTTAACACCTAACTGAGAACAGTGCTAAGAGAGACCCAAAATTATACCCCCATCACATGAAGCATTTCAATTTGAACCTTGAGCTGCTGTTAATCAAACAGCAAATATTTAGTTTTAGGAGCAACAAGACATACAATTAATACAGAAATCATTTGCAGGCAATGAATACTCCTTGACTTTAAAGTTTTATCTTTGACGAATCCATTGCAATTTAAAAATTAAAATTAAATTAAAATAGTGCTCTTCAAAGTGGAGAAAAATATCCTGGAAAAAATTCCAACTTCATCTACTAAAAATTCCTCTGCTTTAGCCAAGGAATCTGTGTTTTTCTGACACTGAAGGGCACACATTCAAGATTACCTAGTCTGCTCTAAACATCAAATCAGCATAGTGTTTTTGTTCTCCAGCTAAAGAAAGACTGCTGCATGCACCACCTTTGAGAAGAGATATTACTGTATCACTAAGTTTGGCTCTGTGCATTCTGGAGTGAACAATTAGCCACTGCAGTACTGGAAATTCTGCTAAGTGCCAACTGCTTGCAGCATAGCCCAGGAGCTTTAAATTCTCGTGACACTCTTCTCTTCAAAGGAACTTCATATCCAAGGATTAGTGGCACACACATTTCCCAAGAGAAGGACAAATATGCAGACTAACCCTTAGTCAACAAATCTACCATCAAGCACGTTCTCTTCCTATCAAGCTCTCTGTTCTTTCACATGGTTAGTGCCCAGCATTCACACTCACCTAGAAACAATTTTGTTTTCAAGGGTAAACAGGAGATCTGTTAATAATTACATAACTTCGCTTTATACTTACTCTGCATTTTGATACACTTCTACTGAGATATTAAGTCCTTCCAATTCTTCCTTTAAGATCTGCAGGTCTGAGTTTACAAAGCTCAGTTCCAGTAGTACCTGCTCTCGTACTTTGTTGTTGGTGGTTGCTCTGCAGAGAAATATCAATTTTTTATTGCTGAGGAAAAGGTTTTCTACAAGCTTGGTTGACCCCTTTCACCCTTCAATGCAAGCATTCTCAGCATTTTTAAGATTTCTTTATCTCCATAAGAGATGATACAAGACCTCATGTTTCAGAATTTATTAGGCTTTTCTGTCAAGAGATTGCTTGGGATAGTTTCCAGACAATAGCACACAGGCACAGAAGATTTCCTATATGCCAAATTTTCCATGTATGATTAAGGGTCAAGCTTATTTTCAGATACATTAATCAACAAAACTAAAGCATTATAAACAGAATCACTGTGCTATTTTCAGATTATATGATTTTTAGATTTTTTTTTTGTCAAAGAAGATAGGTGGGTGGAGGTGGGAGGAGTCAGGAGACATTCTTCAGCAGACACTTCCCCACCTTATAAATTGAATAAACATCTGTTGAGACTTCTGACCTTAAGAATAAAAGAAAATAACTTTCCCCCAAAAGTTATTACAGAAAGAAATATCTCCCAACCAGATCTTTTTAATAGAAGACAATTTTCTCTGCAATTTGATTTTGTTGGATGTAAATATGATTTTGTCTGCTTGTTTTCTTTGTCATTGATGTATTTAAGTGGCAACACTTTGAACTGCAAGCGCAGTGGATGTTAGTATTTAACACCCCCTGAGCATTTCTGTGGGATTACTTATTTGTGTATTTATATCACAATTTCTGACCTGATTCTCCACACTGACAATTTTATTAGAATATTACTCTTTTCAAGATACTTAAATCATCTGTATCTCTAAATCCACAGGCATGAGTTTAAGGTAAAAGGTATCTGTGCTTAAGATACTGTACCTTTATATTAGAGTCTGAATCTTAAGACAACAACTAATTTGCAGCATTTTGCATTTACCTTTATTTTAAGAGAAAATCTGCCTTCATAAATATTTATGAACAACAATCTTATAAACCTAGGCTCCACTTGCAGCAGTTCTCCAGTTCTATGAAACACCTTGATGAAGAACTAATTATTCCAAGACTAAAATTCTAAGTTTGTTTTTCCAATTATAAATGAGTTATCTGTGATTTTTCTAAGCTGTACTTTATTGAATATCTTGGATTGCTTAAATTAAGCAATGTTAACATCTGTTGCCTTCATCAGCCAAACTGGATATAAACATATGGTGGGGTGGATCTTCCTTGATAAAGGCAGCACCACACAGATAAATGGGTAAGTTTTGATGCTACAAGCACTTTAATTATGATATATTAAGGCTCCATGTTTGGTCTAACTTACCATCCTCCACAGGAGGGATTCCAGTATCTTTTTCAGAAACCCCAAAGTTCCATCCAGATAGACTTGTTCTATTGCTATGCACATCCATGTCAATTTAATTTGATTACCTTTTCACGGGTTTTTTTTCACACTGAAGACATACATTTTAGTAACAACCAGAGAAAGACAGCTACAGGGGCAATGGGATATTGTCAAGATTCATTTTAACTCTACACTCAATTTAATTTTAACTCAGCTTCCAGAGCAAAAGATAATAAAAAGGAGAGGCTGACTTTAAGAAATTCTAAGAACAAAGAAAGTCTTTGCACTATATGGATCATGTGCATCAAGCCTAGTGCTTACTTTCAGCCACAAGTAAAGAAAATTGCATTCCCAGTTTTTTCTCAAATCCTACTCCAGGAAGCTTCTTGTGGATAGCAATTGGTTTGTTTCTTTTAGAACTTGATGAAATTAAAACAGAATCTGCAAACATAAAGCTTGTTTATGCTTTTCCTTAGGAGACTGTAGATACAACAAGTCATGTGAACTGTCTCGTGGTCAGGTTACTTTTAAAATTGCTTCTTTCAAAGAACTAGCAAGTTTTGATAGTTAAACAGCTGTAAGTTCATTTTAGATTCCTAAAATCTTAAAAATAAGTCTGTTCCTCTACTCTTAAGTAGATTTAGTTCCCACTCCTGTAAATAGCATCTTCAGGATTTCAGCAGTTGATACCAGCATCAGAAACTGAACTTCAGGATATCTAGGTTAAATATTATCAATTTGCACAGTAGATGTTACTCATCTCTTCAGTCCTTCCAAAACACTCCTGAATCGACAAGCAGAAACATGAACTGAATGAAGCATTCCATTTCAAAAGCAGGTATAATAATTTTGCTAACCACACAAAAAGCAGTAAAATTCCAGGTCTCACTTCTTAAGTCAATTACCAGAAAGCAAAGAAAACTTAAGTCCATTACAGAGGCCAGAATTACCTAAGTTTTCAACCTGTCAGATCTCTTGCAAGAGTGGAGATAAAAGCAGATAACGGACAACAGGAAACCTATTGATTAATGACAAGTTTAAGAAAATTTAATTTATCCAAGCATTTTTCACTTCTTTAAGTATATTTACTAGATTTTGTTTTTGAAGACCCATTGTTGCTCCAGGTGCAGACAAACAGACACTACAGGAAACTACTGCAGGTGAGAATTGGGATAATTTTCAGTTCTTCTGTGTAAGATAGGAAATCCACAGGCTGTTTGCCAAAGTTGATCACAGGATGTAACAGCCTTCAGACAGCATCAACATAAGGCTATTCCTATGGGGACAGCCACACATGAAAACGTATCCTAAAAAAATGTAATAGATGAAGTTAGCTCAAATTTGGTAGGAGAATTTGGTGGCAACGGGTGGTAACCCAGCTCAAATGACATGGGTGCTACCCTGCTACTCCTGTATCATTATTACATGGAGTAGAGAAGGCAACAGACAATCCTTTCCACTATGCAGCACAGAACTGAAGGATCTTGGAAAAAGCCAACAGCATAGTGGCAATACCCTTCTTTGAATTGTGGAGTAAAAGGGACTCATTACAATATTCAGCAAGGTTCACTTGCCATTATCACTGGCAATAAAGCAGAACAAAGAGAGCAACCTGGCAAAGTCTAACATTCAGCTCATTGACTACAACACAGCAGTACTGAAAATGCACTTGAAAGCAAGTAGTGACTGTAGAGCTACAGCTTGAAAAAAATGCAGGGAGATTCACAAATTCTACAGTAAGAGATGCAGCATGTTTTTGGGGAAAAAAGGAGAAAACACAATAGCTAAGAGACTTCTTGGAAGATTAAAAGAAAATTAAACAATTGTTGCTTGGGCAAGAAAACTAAAATTATGACATATACCTCAGAAGATTTTCAGCACCAGCTCTCATTCTCACTGCTTTTAAGATCTGCTGGTTCAGAACAGCTCTTTGATTTTGCAGTTTGCTTCGTCCAGTCTCGGCAAGACGATTACAGCCCTAGAATTAAGAAAACAAGGGGTTTTTTTTTGTTGCTGTTGGAAGAAACTTAAGAGGGACTAGCACTGAATTTAAATGAACTTTAGTGGCATAAGTTCTGTATGAATACAAATTAGCTACCTTGACATCTATGATGATTTGATATCAATGCAAGTATTTCTTGTCTCAAACTTGGGCATTCAAACCAAAAGAGACCATGACCCCAGTACATTTTAACAACAAAATCCAGACAGAAAGTACTTGTTTTAAATCTTAAGTACACATGTGAGCCAGTCTCTTCTCCCCTAAAAATATTTTCAAGATACTTTGCTAATGCAACCAAATTTGACAGAATGTTATTAAGTTTCTAGGATTTTATGAAAACATTATCTGGCAAGACAGCAACTCTCATCAAAGTTTCTGCTTAACCCTTGCAAAATATCAGAGCTGCATAATGAGATATATGCAGCCTTGAAATAGAACTCTGTCCAAAACAGACTGTGGTGCTCAAAATTTGGGGCTCAATAACCTGCTCCCAGTTTTATCATCTCTGATCTTTCCTTCTGGTGGCTCAGACTTTCAGTACAATTCCTACCCCTCTTTGCTTAGGCTCCTCTCTTCACATCTCAAATTTACCAAAATAGAGTTTAACAGGGTAAAATGTAGATACTTTCAGACTCTTGTCAAATTAGGTTCTTAAAAAGCAAAGTGTGAAATCTGGAATTCACAAGAATGCTCCCATATATGTGCATCCCTTACACAAGTACTAGACTCAAACTGCTGAAACCTGTGTTTGAGCAGGACTGAGCCACTGTATTCTGAACACTGATAAGCTAAAACTGCTACAGATGAATAGGACTGCATGTTTGTCCTTTTTTTTTTGTTTAAGGGAAACACAATTTTAACACCTTCTTAAAATATGTTAGAAATTACCCTTCCACAATTTATTCTTTGTCCCTGCCACCCCTTTTTTAAAAAGTATCAAATGCCTTTGAATCTTAATGCTCAGAGCCCACCAGCACAGCCCTGCAGCCCTTAACTAATAATTCTGAAGCAAATAAAATCACTGTTTTAAGGCTTACCCTTAAATAAATAATGTCCTTTTGAATGGCCCCACTGAGTATCATGACTTATCAGTCCTACTGTATTGTCTGCCACACAAGAAGGAGGCTCAGACCTCTCTAAGTCTTCTTTCAACTACTCCAGCCACCAAATTATGCACCATTTGGACCTCTCCCTCTTAGTTTTGATTAAAAAACTGGATTTTGTTATAAGAGCATTTAAAAGTCTATTAAAAGTCCAGAGCAGCCTGTCTTTAGAGAACTGCACCCTGTGGACGAGTGACCCACACCCCAGCAGCTCTGGGAAGGCTGCCTGCCCATGGGAGGGACCCCTTGGCATAGCAAAGACTCTCTCTGTGGGCAAACAGAAGAAGATCTCGAGTGAGGAACTGAACAAAACCCCCACACCTTGTCTCCCTGCCCTGTTGGTGGGCAGGAGGGAGGGGCTGCAGGGAAAAGTGGTGTTTTAAAGGCTTATTTTACTTCTCATTATCCTCCTCTGACTCTGTTAATAATAAATTTACCTTATACCTTTAAATTTCAACCTGCTTTGCCCTTAGAGTGTTTTTTCCCAGTCATCATCTCAACTCATGAGCCCTTCATAATTTTTTTTCCCCCCTCTCCTCTTCCCAGCTGAGAGCAAGAAAGAGTGAGCAACTGACTTTGGTGGGTGCCTGGCATTTGGCCAGTGTCAAACCACGACACATATAAAAGATGAACTTTTTACTGGAGGGAATACACACATGCAGCAAAATCATTCATTCATCTCAGATTAGAAGGAGTGCTTTAACTACCAAATACTTTATGCTCCTTTATATATAATTATACACAAAGACATAAGCAAGACACAGTTTAGTGTATACCACGGTCTTGTAGCCACAAGCTGCTTTCTGCCCCTAGTCTGGTTCTTATTCTGGGATGCAGCTGTTCTTCCCCACTTTGCTCTTCCTTCACGTTGTAGTCTTTCCTACTACTGCTATTCAAATCCTTATCTCCTTCCATTCTATCCATGCCATTTTTCATTTGAACCTCACCAATTATTTCCTCTTGCTCTTGCATCCATTTTGAACACTTAATTCCCATCTCAGACCTGTTATCTCCATATTTATGCACATTATTATTATTTAGCAAACAGGTCCAAGCAAATGCTTAGCCTTCTCTTTACAAAGCTTATTAGAGTCCTACTGTACTGTCTGCTACACAAGAAGGAGGCTCAGACCTCTCTAAGTCTTCTTTCAACTACTCCAGCCACCAAATTATGCACCATTTGGACCTCTCCCTCTTAGTTTTGACTAGAAAAAATGGATTTTGTTATAAGAACATTTAAAAGTCTATTAACAAGCTCTAAGTATGAGTGTTCAAGCAATGACACACCAGCAACCTCTACCTCCACACAGATCCCTTTCCCAAATAGCATTTGAATTGTGGAGTAAAAGAGTGGTTCAATCAAGAGTCCAGTCAAGATGCACACAAAAATCATGACTGTTTGCCAAACAATGAGTAATGGCAGTAAGTATTCAAAATTAACATAAATATGACTTATGTTCATAAATATGATGAACTTTTAAGATGAGCCACACTGTCTGAAGGTGACACAGAGTTGAAACTGGGTGTGCCTTTCTCACTTAAAGGAAAACAGTCCTTTCCAGCCAGTGCAGCCTGTGCTGCTTGTCAAGTCAACAGTGTACACAAGTGGCCATATCCTCCAGGTATTTAAACAGGTATGTTTAAATAACAAGTATGTATGGAACCTATGCACACAACTTCTTTGGCTCTAACAGCAATCGTAGCAGACA
The DNA here is from genome assembly GCA_013400175.1 of Phainopepla nitens. Taxonomy (NCBI): domain Eukaryota; kingdom Metazoa; phylum Chordata; class Aves; order Passeriformes; family Bombycillidae; genus Phainopepla; species Phainopepla nitens. The sequence goes on along the minus strand of VXBQ01002615.1, from coordinate 235,145 downwards.
GAGTACTTCACACCAGTATCTCTAGAACTGATCCCAAATCCTGCTAAATTGTCATTTCCTGACTTTCTTGCAGTACTATAATTAGTGTTTCCTTTTGCATGTTACCACTAGTTCAGTTTTGCAAATTTAGCTATATGCTGCAGATCTTTCAGAAGCACAAGTTTTATCTGAATGTTTTGTTGTTGTTGTTTCTTGTTTTAATAAAGAGGTGTGGTAGATGTGGTCTTCCAGAGCCTGGTCCACTTGTGCCATGAACAAAGTATTTTAAATTTCTCAGTGCCTGGCCCAAAGATTACTATAAAGTTGAAGAACTAATTATTGTATTAGATTTAATGTAAGAAATACTTATTTGGAATCTATCTCATCACAGCACTCACTAAGCAAAATTAACACTCATATTTCATCAGAGACATCTGTCTCTTGACTAATCAAGTTTCAGATGATTCTTAGTTTCACATGAAGGCCTACTTTCTGGTTTAGGTTTTATGAATTTGTACATAATGAGTGCATTTTGGATGACAAGGGTTATGAATCATTGCTATGTTGTTTCTGTCCTGCCAGACAAGTGGAAAGAGAACAAATAGCCAAATAAATATTCCTGTGTCAATGCTAATGTTGATGGTTGCCTGGCTACTAATGACTCAAAAGGAATCCTATGAGCTAAACCCCAGTGGAAGGACAGGTGTGGCAGGTTGGTAAACTGATACATTAACAACAGGTGGGGGGAAGCCCTGCAGAAAAAAAGCCCAAAAAGAGGGGAAGGACATAGAGTTAATTAGGGAGGTGCTGATTCACGAGCTAGTTACCATACCTATCATCATCCTCAGTCTGGTGCTTCACTTATGGAGCTGCTTGCTTCTCCTTCTAGCCCTCTTCCCTGACACAGGGAACTAATATGCAGTCCTTCTTTCTGAATCAGCTCGGTCTGTATGATAAGTATCTAGCCTCACAGGTGCAAGCAAAGCTTTAAGAAAGGGAAAAAAATTATGCATCTTTGTTCAACTGATCAGAAGCTAGGGATTTATTAAGCTAGCTGTCCTAGTGCTGTGCCCCTGTGTGGCACAGGGGACTGCTATCCAGCACAGCCAAACTGAAGCCAGGATGCCTCATGCTGAGCCAGCCAATACCTAGAGAGCTGCAGAAATGCTAACCTTGGAAAATTAACTACAGCTTTTTCTTACCATTTACTGCAACTTACTGACTGGTGAGAGAAATTTGAGAAGTTATGGCCAGTGTAAGGTGTTACAAAGCAGTAAGGCAAGGTGGGAAAAATAGAGTAGAAAGAACTTGCTAGGTATCTCTTCTTTGCTCTGCTCCTACCCACCAAAAAACAAACAAGAAAAAAAAACACTCCCAAATAAACAAATAAAAAATAAGGCAGGCAGAGCCCTACTAATAGGTCATCACATCAGCACTGAATCCCATGACTGGACAAGTACTGTATTACAAATATTGTGAGTTCTGTATGTTGATGTATCTCAGGGATATTTACTTTGCAAAAGCTTACTGATTAAGTGGGGTGGTGGAAGGCTTTAAAAAAAAAAAAAGAAAAAAAAAAGAAGGGACAAACAGCTTGAAAAAGAAAGCTATTTCTCTTGTAAGAATACAAAGGGAACTAAAAAAAAAAACCAATAAGACATTTGAGAGGCCAAGCAAGCCACAGAACCATGGCAGGTGTAAAAAATAACCACGGATGATTGGGAGAAGCATCTCATGTAAGCAAAGCAGCACATCACAACAAAACTGCTTTAATTACTATTGGTCTGTTGAAAAATACTTCCTGTCTAAATGCTTTGCTCTACTTTTAAAACAAATTGTTCTTTGCTCTTATCATTAGTTTTGTCATTATTTTCATAGGGAAGAATGACTGGGGGCAGAATTTGGATGGATGTGTGGGATATGCTCTGCTGATTCACAGACTGCTGTCAATAAGAGTGAAAGAATGTGGAACTCCATACAGAATAGGTCAAGCCATAAAGCTCATGGTCCAAGAGCACTCATACCATCTAGCAGAACAGGTACAGTGTGCCCTGGCAATGTACACTGAACTAAGCCAAGACAAACGGAACAGCAGCAGAACCAGTTCCTGGTACATTATCTTCTCAGAAATTAAAAAGTTCCAGGCAGAAACTCCATCAAGAAGATGGAAAATAAGGTGCTTCTTCCATTCTGCCATACCCTCTTCAGGACACGAGCAAGGATATTTTTTGTTGTGGTCTGTTTAGCTTTTAAAAGTAAAATTCTTCTCACAAGTTTGGCTGCAGCTCATCAAACAGCTAAAGAGGATTGTTTTGGAGGAGTGATATAAGAAGTGAATAGGAGAAACAGTGAGAGAGTTATATATAACCTGTGTGGCTACACAGGTAATTTCCTTAAAAATAGATGATTAAAAAAGAGAAAACACCAACAAAAGACACACCAGCATTGAGCCAGCTCAAAGCATCTTACAGATTTAAGGAAAATTCTAATTTTGCCTATATAAATGTGTCTTTGCCACAGGGAAAAAGGAGATAATGGAAAAAGACATGGTAAGGGAAAGGGGAAAAGGTCCATCCAGACCAGCTCTGACATCACTGGAAGGGAACGGGGAGGGTAAATCTGGGAAAGGGTGCAAGTGGACTTCAGTTGCTGGCACTTCTCACACTCACATGGCAGAGTCACCTTTCGTGTGGCGACAGAAGTCAAAGCAGGAAACATGACTGTGCATCATGTTTCATTTCTGGCCAGTCACAGTTTTACAGGGCCCCCTCCCTACATTAAAAAAAAAAAGAAGAAAAAAGGCACTAAGCAAAAATTAATCTACAGACTGCATCTTGGGGATACTGAGGGCTGCTTTCTGGTATGCTGTATTTAAAACTTCAAGAAGCATAATGCACAAAAGAGCTAGAGAAAACTTTGAGCACACTTCCCATAGTAATCCATTCATCAACAGAAATTATCAAGAGTCTAAAACAATTGGATACTGTATGAATTGCCCAATTTTTCTCAATTATCAAATTTCATTGTGCACAACATTCTTAGAAAGTATGGGAGGCAACCTCACTGTGTAAGCAGTGCTTGGAAGCCATGTTTGGGCAGGGCTGATGCAAAGCAAGTGTTTTCACCTTGCCACACAGCTTACAGAACAAAAAAAGTCAATTAAGTAAGTGTCTTTTGATCTAAAAATACAAGGACTACCCTTGGAAATTGATGTGATCCTGCACCAACAAAAGTGGTAAACCAACCCTGAAATCTCTCCAGGAAAACAAATAGTCTGATTTAGAAAGGAAGGAGAAAACAAAACCAAGGTAACTCAGAGGGGAAGACCCGGGGACACCCATCAAAAGCTCTGTCACTAATTTCAGTCACATAAAATCACCAAGTATACCATTCACAGGGACATGTAGATACCACATTTACAGCATCTCCTTGGCTTCACAGCTTGTACCTGCTAAAGATTCCAGGAGTGGGATTGTTTTGGTGCATTTTGGGGGTTTTGTTTTTCCTCCCCTTCACCTAGAACTTCTAAGTCAGAATTACAGCTCTGACTTTTGAGGCCATATAACAAGATATACTGTTTTCCTGCTTACTTTTAGTGACCAAAGGCTTTGAGCATCTAGCCTAATCTGAAGTTCATAACTTCATTAAAAACACTTATGAGCTGCCTGAACCTTTCCAGGATCTGAGGGAACAGAGGGAAGAATGTTTCATTGCAGCATGTAGCTCACCGAGATTTTATCAGACTCCCACTTTTCCATTACTTATGTCTTAAAGCAGTAAGTAACAGGATAGATGCTCATGATTAGGTATTAAATTGATCTTACAGTATTTTCATATATGAGAAAAACTTAATTCCCATCCAATTTTCCTTACACTGACCTAATACTGTTTCAGTGACCTTAACATACAACAACTTAATTTAAATAAACTCAGTCATTTACACTACTGAGTGTAGAAGATCTACTACTCTTATGACCTGAGGCACAACTTGGCTACTAAACTTCAGTAAGCCCTTATCAACAAAAACAAATAGGTAGAAGAGTAGATTTATTTAACTTCATGAAAAGTCAGCTTTTTTACTAACATGCCTCAAGGTAGCCTATGAGTTTCCTACAGTGTAGAAAACAGCTATGAAAACTAAGTAATTACAACTTGGCCACACTGTATGATTGGGAAAGACTGCTAAAGACTAAAAGTCCTGACAAAGACTACTAAAACAAAAATTATTTACTCACCAAATATTATAGCAGGATTACTCAAATGAGGAAGCCAGACAAGATTTGGTCCAAATTTTGTTTCAGTCTGTGTATTTATTTACAAGGGGGTAGTGATTCCGTGCAGCATGGCTGGCACAGGTAAAGCTTGGCTCTTTTCAGCTAGAAACAGCTCCTCTGCTAAAGGGCAACGTTGTTGTTTAAGCTTCTGCAGGCTTATGAATTTGGTAAATACTGTGGCAAAAAATCAAACAGCCTGTAAAGAGGGCAACAAAGCAAAGCATTTGTGCCTCCCTACCACGTAATCCAGGTGGCTGCTGAACTGGGTAATGGGGCTAGTTGTGTGCAAAGGCGACAGCAACACCCTCACGTATGCAGCGTTTTTTACCCCCTCCACAGACTAGACAGTTCATGGTCTTGGATCCGGAATCTACATCAAAACCCCCGTGTACCTACACTCCGACCTGAAACTTATGGACGGAAGTTACAGGTGCTGAGAACTTATAAACAGCAAGGGAAGGCCAAATCAAAGCTCTCTGAAAACGGCACTCACTGCCCTTTACCTCCAGTGAAGTTCACAGAACCCCCCAGGGCTGGATTACAGGCAATACTTAACTATAATTACTGTTGTGCAGGAAGAACTCAGGTGTAGGTTATGGCATAAGCCGCCCAGTCAGTCTGAAAAGTAATTAGGGCAGATGTTCATTAGGAACTTCCTAATGAATCTGTTAACTTCGTTACCTTACTCCAGTAAACNCCCCGCACAGCGCTGCTCCCCGCCCCCGTGCGCTGCCGCAGGACGCAGCCCACGACGCTCCGCCGGGAGAAAGCAGACCGTAAGCGACGGAGAGGGGACCCCCAGCCCTGAACCGCCCCGGGAGGCGCTGCCCCGGGCACGCAGCCCACCCTCCCCGGGCTGCCCCCCAAGCCTCCCACCTTCCGAAAGTAGCCGTCCCCCGCCGGCTCCGNACTCAGTCATTTACACTACTGAGTGTAGAAGATCTACTACTCTTATGACCTGAGGCACAACTTGGCTACTAAACTTCAGTAAGCCCTTATCAACAAAAACAAATAGGTAGAAGAGTAGATTTATTTAACTTCATGAAAAGTCAGCTTTTTTACTAACATGCCTCAAGGTAGCCTATGAGTTTCCTACAGTGTAGAAAACAGCTATGAAAACTAAGTAATTACAACTTGGCCACACTGTATGATTGGGAAAGACTGCTAAAGACTAAAAGTCCTGACAAAGACTACTAAAACAAAAATTATTTACTCACCAAATATTATAGCAGGATTACTCAAATGAGGAAGCCAGACAAGATTTGGTCCAAATTTTGTTTCAGTCTGTGTATTTATTTACAAGGGGGTAGTGATTCCGTGCAGCATGGCTGGCACAGGTAAAGCTTGGCTCTTTTCAGCTAGAAACAGCTCCTCTGCTAAAGGGCAACGTTGTTGTTTAAGCTTCTGCAGGCTTATGAATTTGGTAAATACTGTGGCAAAAAATCAAACAGCCTGTAAAGAGGGCAACAAAGCAAAGCATTTGTGCCTCCCTACCACGTAATCCAGGTGGCTGCTGAACTGGGTAATGGGGCTAGTTGTGTGCAAAGGCGACAGCAACACCCTCACGTATGCAGCGTTTTTTACCCCCTCCACAGACTAGACAGTTCATGGTCTTGGATCCGGAATCTACATCAAAACCCCCGTGTACCTACACTCCGACCTGAAACTTATGGACGGAAGTTACAGGTGCTGAGAACTTATAAACAGCAAGGGAAGGCCAAATCAAAGCTCTCTGAAAACGGCACTCACTGCCCTTTACCTCCAGTGAAGTTCACAGAACCCCCCAGGGCTGGATTACAGGCAATACTTAACTATAATTACTGTTGTGCAGGAAGAACTCAGGTGTAGGTTATGGCATAAGCCGCCCAGTCAGTCTGAAAAGTAATTAGGGCAGATGTTCATTAGGAACTTCCTAATGAATCTGTTAACTTCGTTACCTTACTCCAGTAAACTTTCTTACAGACACATAAGGCAATTTACTAGAGAGCGCGCGAGGAGACGCAGCGAGCAGCGAACGGGGAAGAGAACAGAGCGGGGAAAAACAAATAAAGACATCAAAAAGAAGGTCGACAAGTGCAATTTGACTCATTTTGGGAAGTTTCGAGGGCTCCTGCCCTTCAGGGCGACGCCCAGCTCGGCAGCAGGGGAGCGCCGCCGGGGTCCCCGCGCAGCTCCGCCAGCCCCAGGCGTGTGCCCGCGCCGGAGCCCGCCCGGGCAGCCCCCGCAGCCGCGCCTCCCGCCCCAGCCCCGCACA
>VXBQ01002615.1:195037-221585 GCA_013400175.1 Phainopepla nitens | reverse complement strand
AGCCGTGCCCCCGAGGGAGCCGTGCGCCCGAGGGAGCCGTGCCCGGAGGGAGCCGTGCGCCCGAGGGAGCCGTGCGCCCGAGGGAGACAGGCTGCGGCACCGCCATGGCCTCCCCGCAGGACCGCGCTGCGCCCGGCAGGCGAGCCCACTGCCGCGCTGAGGCCAGAGGCGCTGAAGGGCTCCGGGGCGCTCGGCGATGCTCCCGGGGTGGAGGGTGCCGGTCCCTCACAGAGCGCTCCCGGAGGCGGCAGGTGCCGGGCGGGACCGGCGGCTCCGCCTCCCTCCCGTGACGCCGCCACGGCCCGCGCGGCCACCGTCGTGTAAGATGGCGGCAGCGGAGAGCAGCGACAGCGAGGAGGACCTGGTGAGCTATGGAAGCGCGCTGCAGCCCCTGCAGGAGGGTAAGGGACCCCCGGCAGATCTGTCTGCTCCTCCTCCCTCCCTCCCTCCGTCAGTGCGCTGCGGCGAGCGCTGGGGAGCGGCCCGGCGGGAGGCGCTGGGGCCGGGGTGTCCCGGGCTATACCGGGGTGTCCCGGGCTGTCCCGGGCTGTCCCGAGGTGTCCCGGGCTGTCCCGAGGTGTCCCGGGGTGTCCCGGGCTGTCCCGAGGTGTCCCGGGCTGTCCCGAGGTGTCCCGGGCTGTCCCGGGCTGTCCCGGGCTGTCCCGGGCTGTCCCGAGGGCCTGTGTGGGCCGCTCCGCTTGGCGGCTGAGCGCGCTCCGGCCCTCACTGCGCGGAGCCGTGGCGTGTGGGCCCGGCGGAGCCCTGCCTGCCTTCCCTTCCGCTGCCGCGGGGCGTGCGGCCTTGCCCGGGGGGCGTGCGGCCTTTCCCGGCAGCCGTGCGGCCTTTCCCGGCCGCCGTGCGGCCTTTCCCGGCCGCCGTGCGGCCTTTGCCGGCTGCCGTGCGGCCCCGGAGAGGATCCGGCCCAGCGCAGGGCCAGCCGCCTGGCAGCGGAGCGCGGCAAGGCCTCGGCACTGCACCGGCTTGGGGCTGTGGCTGGCACACCCCGCGGCCGCTGGGGCTGCTCTGGGTAGAGCCGAGTGCTCGTCTCTGCTTCTGTCCTTCCTCTCCTCCCCCCCAAAACATACAGTTCAAGTATAACAGGTCAAGTGTACGCAGTTGTGCTAATCTGACCGCCAGATGCGTATATTGATGAGATGGCATCGTTGTGACTTCCAAGTCTGTGCCACTTTATTCAAGAAATATTGTTATAAAGGGGTAAATGTGTCAAAGCCTATGGCTTTTGTGTTTTGTTTCAGTTTAGACACTTGGGATGTGTAATTTCTCAAGCAGTTACTGAAAGAAGAAGTCCTGCCAGAGGTCTTGCATACTTATAAACTAAGTTTCCTTTCACGAGAAAAAAATGCAATGCTCTCAGAAATCAGTAGAATTCAGGATTTTGATGGGTGCACTTCATGCTTTTCCTTTTCCAACGAGCATTAGTGCTGTATACGAATAGTTACAATGGAGTGGAAATAAATGTAAACTGCTGATGATTTCCGTGTCAGGGTGGCGAGTGTTTGATCCTGTTCTTACTTGCAAGGAAGAAGGGGCTTCTGGAGGAAGTGGGATGCTGCTTCTTCATGTAAAGTTGTATCTAACTGTGTTACTTTCTGATTTATTTGGTTGTAGGTGAACGAATTAAAAAGCCAGTTCCTCTTCAAGAGCAGACTGTCAAAGATGCAAAGGGGCGATACCAGCGTTTCCATGGTGCATTTACTGGTGGCTTTTCTGCTGGTTACTTCAACACTGTTGGCACAAAGGAAGGTTAGATATTTTGCTGTCTTCTGGGAATGGTTAAATTGAGAACCATATTGTCATGTTAGTGAAAACAAATTAACTGCCATTAAGCATTTTTATTCCTGCTATTCCTTATACTGTGAATAATTGAAATAATACTGCTGACGTTATTTCTCCTTGAGTTTTTGGACTGTAATTTTACAAATATTGCTTTGATGTGTCCTTGAGATGTAAGATTGAAATGTTTGAGTTGTTTTGAATACTATGTTGCTTGAAGTACCTTACTTAAATATTTGCGTTCTTTAAAGGATGGACGCCTTCAGCTTTTGTATCATCACGGCAGAAGAGAGCAGGTAGAACCATTCTTGGACCAGAAGACTTCATGGATGAAGAGGTAAATTTAGAAAGGAATTAAGAACTTGTGTAAATAGCTACCAAGACAGGAAAAATTGAAGTAACCTTGAAATTACTTCTTGTATATAGTGTTACACTACTAGGTTATATTGACTATTTCATAGGTTCACTTATGAACTCCTGTAATGTCAGTATTAAAAACATAAAACCAGAACTCAACCTTTTTACTTTATCAGAAAATGCAAATATTTTTGAAACTGTTTAAGATATTTCCACTAAAGTTATTGCTAAAACAGCTCTTTCTTTTGCTAAGAAAATTAGCAAATATGAAGGTCATATGCCATTTTCTTTACTCTTACAGCAAGTACGAATTTGAAGGATGTTTAATCTAAATGTTTTCATTTTGTGTACATTTCCAGGATCTTAGTGAATTTGGGATAGCACCAAAAGATATTACAACTACAGATGATTTTGCATCTAAAGCTAAAGACAGAATAAAGGAGAAAGCCAGACAGATTGCAGGAGTAGTTGCTCCCATTCCAGGAACTACTGCATTTGATGATTTAATAGGACCATCTAAGTAAGTAAATTCACATCAAAGTTTGCCAAACCATTCCTTTCACTTAGAAATGTTGTATTGCTTAGAAAAGTAAACTTTGACCACCATAATTGTGAGGCTGGAAGACCCTGCAGTGTTACATTTACTAAGTGGCCTCCACCTGGATTTTTGTTTGAAATCTGCAGACTTGTACCAAGTTAACATTTATTAACTGGAAGGTAGTGTGTATGCAAATATTAACACATTCAGATTTTACAGCAGGATATTAAACCAGAAGTTCAAATATTATATATGTACATTATTTATCAACAAATAAAGGTGTGGTTTGAAGTAAATTTGGATTTTGTTTCCTTCTGTTTTCTTTTTAGAATAACAATTGGGGTTGAACTGTTACGAAAAATGGGCTGGAAAGAAGGACAAGGAATTGGACCACGAGTCAAAAGAAAGGCATGCAGACAGAAACCTGGTAAGTTCAGGGAAGCTCCTGAGCTAATTAACTTTCTTGTTAGTAGAAAGTTCACATACATAGACTGATTAGAAAGTTGATTTTAAACCCTCTTTTTATTAATGTAATATGATGTTGTGATGTCTTTTACAGATCCTACTGTGAAAATTTATGGTTGTGCCCTACCACCTGGACTGTCTGAGGGTTCTGAGGTACTCAACAGCTAAAGTGGTCTGTTGACTTATGTAAGAAAATGTGACAACAGATTAAAAACCAAAACAACTTCTTTAATGTGCTTGAACAGTATTTTAAAATGCAGTTTCGAATCTTCTTTAAAGTGTTTATAAATACTTTCTATGCTTAATGTGAAGAAAGGTGTTTAACATCTAAATTTCTTCTTTTGCTATGTAAGCAGGTATAGCTCACACACAATTCAGGAAATGTGAATTTGCCTAGGCTCGTGTTAACTGAATGTTGTGAAAGCTCAACATACAGACCTTCTAGTCATATTTGCTCTTATAAACTTTTATTTTGTACAAGGATGAAGAGGATGAATACCAGCCAGAGAATGTGACGTTTGCACCAAAAGATGTCATGCCTGTCGACTTGACTCCAAAAGAGAATGTCCATGGACTTGGCTATCAGGGTTTGGACCCCTCACAAGCTTTGTTTGGTGTGTCTGGAAGACAGCACCTGAATCTTTTCACAGGTGATTCTGAAGAAACAAGCAATTTACTTGGTGATTTGAGACACAGTAAAGGAAGAAAACTAGGTATTACAGGTCAGGTAAGGACATTTTTAATGTGTTCTATGATTAGTGCAGTAAAATCCACATAAATTTTATTTTTTCTTAAGTGAGAAGCTCTTAGTCATTGTAGTATTATTGCAGGAAATGTTGAGTGTGGTTTGAGAATAGGTTTTTTTAAAAACTTATTTTGAAGATGTGGAAAAATCCTTAGAACTCTCAATTACCTTCACTTACTGAAACTGTAAAAGACAGCTATAAAAACTACTTGACTCTGAGTAGCTGGATGGAAAAATGTCCTGTGTTACTTTGATTAGATAAAGTTAATTAATGTTCAGTATGTTTTCAGTTTATGGTTTTTGTCTATTATACTTTCAGTCATGCTGTGTCTGTCAGCTACAGAGGTTTTGTGTTTCTCCAGAGTATTTGTAGTTCTTATCTAGAAGCACTGTCAGTTTATATTTTGTGGGAATTCTACTTGTTTAATTTCCCTGTTAACTGATATATTTTTTCCTTCTGAGTTCTTAACATGCTCTTAGTCAGACTGCACTTGTCCTTGTCTTATATGCACCAAACTTGCTGTCCCTCCCTGCCAAGAGAGTGGAATCTGTTTGCTTTTGTGCTCACTGAGGTGTGGGGCTTTTTTTCCACCTCAGTTTTTTGGTGAAACTGAACATTTTTCCCAATGTACATATATTTGTACTGTAGATTTTATACAGATGAATAGATACCCTTGTATGTGTTCTGATATGTGACTTACATGTTTACACTTTTGAGTTCTCATTTAAGTTATTTATTTTAGGCTTTTGGTGTAGGAGCTTTGGAGGAAGAAGATGATGATATTTATGCAACTGACACACTGTCAAAATATGATACAGTTCTAAAGGATGAGGAGCCTGGAGATGGCTTGTATGGCTGGACAGCACCAAAACAGTATAAATCCAAAAAAAGTAAGAACTGTGGCTCTCTTTAAAGAGCAAGTGTAATATGGGGGAAAAATAAAAAATCTAGCCTCTGTTTGCCATATATTTTAATTTTCAGCCTTGGTATCTGAAAATTCAACTACTCCTGCTTCTATATTGAACTGTTCAATTACATAAATAATTTCCAAAGTCCTCCACTAATCCCAGTGTAGATTAAACCCTCAAAGTGTATCTTCAAAAGGAGAGTGTGTGCTGCTTTGTGAGATCAGTTTCATGAAGAAAGCAAGTTATTGTAAATCACAGTTACAAAATATGACCCAGCACTTAGAAAGAGAACTCTTTTTTTAGATAAGCTTCTGTATTTTCAGATAATTTTTGTAAATTGTATCTTGGTAGCACTTTATTTTCATTGCACTGTGTAAATACTGAAATACTGTCCTGATTTCTGCAGTACCTTTTCATGTTAGTTGTACACATTAATGGCATTGCTGGTGTTAGCTGAGCACAGTATTGGAGACAGTATTTACAATTTGCTTCACTATAAGCCATGTTCAACCTGCAGCAATCACTCTGGTAGCAGTTTTAATTGTGTAATGCTAATCCAGAATCAGAACCCTTAATTTTAAATGAAAGGTGGTGAAGACAAATAACAATTATGATTCATAGCAGACAGTGACATATGGAAAATACTCAGAAAAAGAAAATTTGCCTAACATGTATGTTTTAAATATTGACCAACTCTGTGATCATTTTGTAGGGCCTGAAAGAGAATTTAAATATGTGGGAAAAGTCCTGCCTGGTTTTTCCTTGGCATCAAAATCATCAGCTCCAATCAAGGTAAGCAGATATATTTTATGTATTAAAAAAACCATCATTCATCAGGGGAACTTCTGGACTCTACTGCTTCTTGGTGTTTTTCTCTTCCTAGAAATAAATGTTTTGGTCACCAGTAAAAATTGCTGAATGAACAAAATTATAGCACTGGAGGCTGTTCAGTAGAAACTTAAAATTTATCAGACTCCTGAATATATTTAAACTTTGCCTGAGTACTGGCTTTGAACAAATGCCTTCCACACTGTTCACTGCTACTTGCCCTAAGGTTGGAGGAATGGTTTAATTTAACTCAAAAAAATTACATATTTTGGTTATAGATCTTTCATGTGTAATATTCAGTTTTCTGTAAAAATCAGGCCTCATGCTTTGTTCACTTTGCTGTTTTGGTGACAATTTAGTTTCTTAGTCCTGTCTTCAGGTTTACATAATTCATGCCATATGTATTTGCATAAATTAGAATGACAAACAATTGTATGACAGAGTCCCCTTTCTAAGGAAGAATATTTGTGTGGTATATGAAATTGCATTTTACAGGGAGCACAGAGGTAACCTTTTTTAAGTAACAGCTTGAACGAAGAACATGGGGAAAAGCACTTTGAAAGATGTTAAAACATAGTAAGCACAGAAGTACTCAGTAGTCCAGTTAATTGATTAAATAATTTGACTTCAGTTAAAAAAAATAGTAAGCAATATTAAGAGATATTTTCTCAAATAAAAACAATGCATCCTAAGACTCTGGTTAATTTTTGTGTCACTTAATGTGCACGTTTTCATATTTTTTCACTGTTGTAAAGGTATTGTCAATATGTTTGTTCCCAGAGGTTGTTCCCAATGCCACTTACTGACTGGGTCTAAAGGAATTGGTAGCTTGTAGTACCTGTTTCTACTGCTGGGATGAAAACTGAGGAATTCTTATGTTCAGCTGACTTTTTCTCAAATGCATTTATAAGTGTTGCACACCAAATTGTCTCTCAGTGTGTTTTTTTTTTTGTTTTGTTGCCCCTTTTCCCCTCAGATTTATCCACCACCTAGCCTGCCACGAAATTACAGACCAGTGCATTACTTCAGACCTGTGCTAAGAGCTGGGAATGAAAGCTGCCATCTGCAGAAGGCTTTGGAGGAGTCAACTGGGAAACTTGAGAGGGAAACCACACAGCAAAGCAGGCATGCTTTGAATGCAGCTCAGAGGAGGGAGCAGCTGGGAGAGACTGAGCTGAAAGGTACTAGGATACATAATCATATCTTTACTTGTGTTTCAAGCACGTTTGTCTGTCTATTCCTGGAACAGTAAGAATTTGGTCTAAGAGAACTCGCTTATTTTCCAACATAAATATATCAAAGCTAGTTACCATAGCTAGTTACTACTTCATTGTTCACTTTTATCTCAGCAGTTGAATTGTTGACATAACTGTGTTTTCATTTACTTAATTATTTTAAAGACAAAAAGTATGTGTTGGATTGTGTTTTGTTGGGAGGGTTGTGGCCTTTTTTGAATTCAGTAGGCTGTGGTGATTTTCCTGTAAAATGATGTTTCCCTGAAATACATGCAAATACACAAAAAAGATCATTTGTAACTGTGGCTCACATTTGTATCTGCAATAGTAAACTTGATCAAGTTATATGTAAATAGCAGAAAAGATGTAATAGTGGCCAAATTTTTATTTGCCACGAATGCCATTTTATTGTTAATTTCTGCTTTAGAGCATTTTCCCTGAATGTATACATGTGGTAGGGATCTTTCCTCTACTCAAGTGGAAGAAACAGTTTTAGTAATTTTTCATTTCTCTTTATCTTTAACTGCTTTTTTCTGCTTTAGGTCCAGCTCCTTCTATTTTGGAATATCTGTCTGAGAAAGACAGAGAAAGACTCAAAGAAGTGAAGCAAGCATCTGAAGAACAAATGAAATCAAAAATAGTGAATCAGCAGCCACCACACAGCAGATTGCAGTCAGCCTCCCCAGAAGATGCTGCTCAGAAATGGCAAATGCTGCTGGGGGGGCAGCTGGAAAATGCTGGTTCTAGTGACTTCAAACCCTTTGCAAAAAATCCAGAAAAACAAAAAAGATACGAAAATTTTGTGAAAAGTCTTAAAGAAGGAAAAAAAGGTAAAATATCTGTAGATTAATTTTTTCTTCCCCTCCTCCCCCCCTTTTTTTTTGTCCCAATGCATTTTATATTCCCAGTGAGATCTCTTCCTGAATTCCACAGCATTTCTCCTTTTACTTCTTTTCAGGACCAATGTTAACAGAAATCCTTGCTGATACTTAGTCATGTTGATTTCAGGAAAACTTCTCAGTTATTCAGCTGTCAGCAAGTCTTAATTTTAGACATTACATTTCATACTTCTGTATATATAGCAGAAGTGAAGTTCTACTTCATTTCTTGGATTTCTCTTATTTCATTTGCCAAGTACACTTCAGGTTTGGTCAGTGGAACAAGCCTTTTAATTTAATTTCTCTTAGAGGAGTTAAACTGACAGATCATATAAAAGCAGAAGGATGATTGGGTAACAGTAGAATCAAAAGAAACCCCATACCCTCTGCACCAGGACAAGATAAGAACTGTGAAGTGAAGGAAGTATTTCACACTTGTCAAAGCTTGTATTGTATGTCCTTTGGGTATTCAGACTTCTGATGTCACTTATGTTCTTCTCAGAAAAACTTATGACTGTACAAACACAGCATAAATGCAGAGCTCTTAACTCAAAACCAAAAAAAATCCAACCTCCATCATCTCTTTTCGTGCTGTTTCAGTCTCCTTCCATTTTGTTCAGGTTTTTGCTATTAAATGTTACTGTGGTGGATCTTAGACTAAACCAGGTACTTGGATGCCTTGTGGTGAGTTCTCCAGGACTGTAATTTTTCTGTAAGACATAAAAAGCTGAAATTGATCTAGGGAGTTCATCATCCGCCCATGACTTTAAATTGCCTTGAAATAAACTTTAAAAAAAAAGGGGTTGGGTTTTTTTTCAAACTTTGAAGTACACAGGGGCTATTGGGGAAGAAGAAAACAGGCACCAGGGGAATTTGACAGAGGAAAACATTTAGTGAACAGGTAGAAAAACTGGATTTGTTGTTTTAGTTGTGGTTTGGGTTTGTTTGGATTTTTTAAAGCCCTTTTCATATATAAAATAAAATAAATATTTTCTGGTCAGTAGCTTCTGGTTACCACATTGGGACAGACTACTTGAGCTTTGAATCCATAGTTCCTCTGTTCAGGACTGGGTAAAACTGAGTATTCTCAGTTCTGACTGTATTATGGCTGTCAGTGCCTCCCTAGTCATAATGATGGAAATGTAGAAGTGTGTAAATAACTGGAATGGTTAAAGGTCTGTTTTACTGGAAGTGTATGGTGTTATTTCCTCTTCCTTCTGGGAGAAAAAGTGACCCTGTTGCTGTAAACCTGTATGCAAACTCTGTATTTATCAGTGGGCTCTTTATGGACCAGAAAGCAAGTTACCAAAGCCTAGCCAGGCTTAAACTCTTTTGTACTGTGTTGGAGTTATTTGATAAAGCTCTGGGTTGTACTTTTTGCTTTAATCACCTGTTGAATCCATTAAGTATTTTGAACATTCTTTAAAGGGCAACAAGTAAGGAATCAGTTTTACAAGTAAAGTTATTTAAAATACCAGTTTTGCATTTGGCAAATGCTGTCATTCTTGCTGTCTTGAAAAACTACCTCCATTGATCAGGGATTACAGGATTGAGATTATTACCACCCTTAAGCTAAATATTCATTAAATACTGACAAAAACATTTGCTTATCACCTTATTTTTTGTTCGCAACGTGTTGACCCAAAGTAAGGTGTTACCTCTGCTAAGGATTTCTGTGCTGGCCTCACAGCAGATGCACTGGAGCACTTTCTGGACCCCAGCATGACAGAGTGGGAGCGGGGAAGAGAGCAGGAGGAGTTCATCCGTGCAGCAGCGTTCTACAGAGCCTCCACTTCGGCGCTCTCGTCCAGATTCACCCGCGCCAAATACGAAGATGATGTTGACAAAGTTGAAGTTCCTCGAGACCAAGAGGTATTTGCTACCTGCAGTCTTTTAACACACTGGAGCTGCAGCTGTTGCCTTAGCCCTGACTTCCTTTTTCTTTTATACTGTTAGGAAGATATGTCATTATTTGGTGGCCCTTTTGTTTAGCAGCTTTTGAGAACGCTCGGTGCGTGCAGAGTAGTGATTTGTTAAACAGCATTTAAATATTGATGGATTTGTCCTGTTCATAAATCTTAAAACAGTTCAGCAAGTTGTTACTTACATGTATGTAAAAAAGTAGTACTGTTACTTATATGTTACTTATAAACGTTTGACTTTTTCAGAATGATATTGATGATAAGGAAACGGCTGTGAAGATGAAGATGTTTGGCAAACTCACAAGAGACAATTTTGAATGGCATCCTGATAAGCTGCTGTGTAGAAGATTTAATGTTCGTGATCCCTATCCTGAGTAAGATAATTGATACTCTGTATTTTTACAACTTTATTTATAAATTCTGAGTTTTCCATTGATGGCTTGATGTATTCTTGTGTCATAAGCTAACACAGAACTGCCCAAAGTGTTTATTTGAGTCACGAAATACAGTGACCTGTGATAAAATAGCTTGCATTTGAAGGACTGCTGTAGGGGCTTCAGCTTGTTTTAGTTAATTTGAGGACTCTTCTGTGTTGAAAACAATAATCAGCAAACAATTTTATTTCCCTCTAGTTCTTCTATAGTGGGTTTGCCAAAAGTGAAACGAGACAAGTATTCTGTTTTTAATTTCTTAACTGTGCCTGAGCCCACCACATCTGTAACTCAAGCAACAAATGAAAAGATCCAAGAGAGTAACAGTCTCAACAGTAAGTTTGTTGTTATTTATACTTCAATAATTTAACTATACATTAGATAATAGTAGAGAAAAGGCATCTTTTTCATTGAGAACCTAGCCACATGATCTTTTTTTTCATTTAAAAAACCCAAACAAAGGAATTGAAAATAAAAATTCAGTGACATAAAAACTGAAGTTAGTGATATAAAGCTAATTTCTTCTATCTAAAAGACATTTATAGGTCAAGTATTCATTAGAAAGAATTAAAAAATGTCAAACTGAAGAAGCAGAGTAATTTAAAATCAAGTAGGCCATGAAATGCAGAACAATTTGGCATGCAGGTGATTTGAATATTTTGGATGTTTTAGAACCGAAGAAATCTTCAAGGTGGGATGTGTCAGATAAAGAGAAGGAGAAGAAAGATTCTATCAGTGAATTCATTAGTCTTGCTAGGTCTAAAGCTGATGCTCAGCAACAGCCACCAGTGCCAGCAACAGAAGCATGTGGAACTGGGATGACTGGAACTCTTCCCACTGTGGTGAGTTTACAACAGGGTTTGAACTTAAAGGGAATAGCTGGAAACCTTGACAATGCAGAAACGAGGTGGGTTTAAATATGAATTGTTCTAATACAGATCAGTTGGCACAAGAGCAAACTCGGGATGAGCAAAGGCCTGGGATGGCACTTGGGAAAAGTTTTGAGGTTATAACTCTGGGATGCAAGATGTTTGTGGCTTACCTCTTATTATACTTGAAGCAGAGCTTAGAGAGGAAAAAATGTAGCTCAGCAGTCTGGGAACTAAATTCAGTAACTTTACCACCTCTCTGCTCACAGGCATAGAATATATTTATTTCTTCTTTCCATAGAAGAGAGTGCATATTTTGGAGAGAGAGGTGATGTTCTCCTTTTACTTAAATTTAGTATTATATAATACTAAATAAGTTTAAATTAATAAATTAGAATTTATAGTATCTGGGGATCTGTTTCCACAAACTGCACTATTCTTTATAAGACACTGACTTAGTTCCTCAGCGTTTCAGAGCTTTACTATTTGGGACTAAGATTACTAATTTCACAGCTATTGTGCCATCCAAATGTTCTGTAAATACCTGTCAGCATGCTTGAAGTTAGTCCTTATCAGAGAGAGATTGTTGGTTTCTTCAGAGTTTAAATATAGTTTATTTAGCAGGTGGCTGATGAAGATAAGGGTCAGGAGGAAGAAAGCAGACGACCACCCATGGATTTATTTAAGGCCATCTTTGTGAGCTCCTCAGATGAGAAATCATCTTCCTCTGAAGAAGAGAGTGATGAAGAACAGCAACCAACTACTTCAGAGAGAGAGTCAGGAACCACCAAGCCAGCTGACATACCAGACAGTTCTTCCTCTAATTTACAAGGTAGTACTTAATGGATGCTCATTTTTATGCAACATAAAATAAATAGCTTGTAAAAGTTTCATTTTTGAATCCCACATTCTTGGACTGTTAGGACAATGCTGTGCTCCTGTGCAGATCATCTGAGATTGGCAGAGCTGGTCATGTAGAAAATGCAAAAAACAGAGCACTGAATAAGGCCTGGCATGTTACAGTGCTGTTATTAGCATTGCAAGGTACAAGATTGTATCTTTTGTGTACAAGATTTTACAGGCAAACTGCTGTATGGAATACAGCACAGCCTCTTATACAGTGAGGGGGAGCAGAACATCTAGTGTAAAAACATACTTAAAATGAAAATACTCTGTTCACTTACAGTCACAGTTGGTTCTATTAACATTTAACTTCTAGTGTTTGTTAACCTTATACATCTCATGGAGTTGTTTTATTCATTCTGAGTAACAGAAAAATAGTACTGTTACAAAAGGGAAGCAAACAAATGCATTGACAGTAATTTAATTAATAATTTTATCATTTAAAAGGTAAATTTTGATTTAAAAGTAAAAAAGCCCTACAGTGTGTTGACATGTTTTAGAATGTCAGCTACCCAGTTGGCCAAAGCAGGATGCTGATCAGTTTGCTTTCTTAAAGGTTTTTAGAAAGCCTCCTTGAACTTTTTTCAACACTTCTTGTAAAAAGTATTTTCTTATTTTCCTTTCAAATCTAGCAAGTTTTGGTTTGCTTTTTTCATAGAGAGTGTGACTGCTACAACTGATTCTGGCATTTCTTCGTTGCCTACTTCAAAGCAGGAACTGGATACAGAGGAATTTGGACCAAAATTGCCACCAGCTTTTTCTTCTGGTAGGTTCTGTAAGCATCTAGAGTGTAAATCCTGCACATTGAAATTATATATAAAAGACATGATATCTGTCTTGAAAAACACCATTTGTGAGTAGGCCCTCTATCTCTTCAATGTGTGTTATGTAAACAGGCATCAGCAAATGTTTGATTGCCGTGCTGTGAGCCACCACCAGGAACCTCTTTGCCTGTGTTCCAGTTTTGTTTGAAGTCTGTAGAGGTAACAAGAAAACATGGATGTGAAAATACAGGATAGACTTGCAGTTTCATTTTTTAACAGTACAGAGGCATTTAATTACAGTAGGGATGTTGCAGGTAGGAGTTTTAGATATGTAATTTTCTTTTTAAAGTTGGGAGTTTGTTTGTTTAACTGCCATATTAAGTTAAAAGTAATACAGAATGTAATAACTAAATTATCCTATTTTTGTCAGGGTTTTTTTTATGTTTTATGTATTTGCTTTGTACTTTAGGCACTACTTGGCAACAACAAACAGTGGTGCCAGCAACTTTCCCTGGGCCTAGTAGTAAAGAAAAACACAGGAAAATCAGAGAGAGGCACAAGACTAAGAAAGAACGCAAACGCAAAAAGGAAAAGGTACTCAATTTAAATACTGATTTTCGATTTATTGATTCTTTGATCTGCCTTTCAAAATGTTGTATTATTTATGCTTGGTTGTAGAAAAAAATATATACTGGGAGTAGAATTTAAGCAAGAGAATTTCTCTGATGTTTTGGAACCAGAAAATTAACCTGCTGTGATGCTGCCTTTTCCATATACACGTGTGACTACAGTCCAATATTGTGGGTAGTTTCATCTTCCACATAGAAGATGTCAGACACATTCTGGGAATTCATGGCTTACATACAAATAACTGGAATGAAATGTGAATTTTAGGGAGAGTTGAGTGCTTGGATTAAATGAATTTTGGTTTATAATTTTTTTAAGCTTAGTCTGAGTAGTGGCAGAGTCATTGATAAGTTTTCTGTTTTAGTTAAGCTTTGAGTCCCTACTGAAATTAACTTTTTTCTTTTATTGTCATGCAGAAAAAGCCAAGTCTTTCACGAAGCCATAAAGGATTATCTCTGTTCTTTTTACAGAAAAAGAAGCATAAGAAGCAGAAAAACAAAGGAAAACACAAGAATAAAAAATCAGAAAAAGACAGCAGCTCAGACACTACAGATAGCAGTGACAGCCTTAGTGATATGGACACTACAGGCTTGTCACCTAAAGAACTTCTGAGAAGGTAAGCAGAAAGGTTACTTAAACACCTGCAAATTTTACAGTGAATAACTAAAACATCAATTTGTGAGTTGTCATTCTAGTGAACCTGTTTGCAGCAAATGTGAATAAGTCAGTTTCTTTATGAAGATAAAATATTGCTCACTTTGGTGAGGAAAGAGTCCAGATATTAGACATTTTAATCTAGAGGGTAATTAATTTTAGGATAGAAGCCTCTTAAGGTAAAGACCACTAAACACACAGGCCTAGTAGAGCTAATAGACATTATAATAAAAGATGACTGATATTTTTGGAAGGTATTTGGAATTGGAATTAAACATTGAACTAGTGCAGGTTGAAATTCATGTTTTCATTTATCTGCTTCTCTTTACTTGGGAACATTGGAAGACACATTGCCAAGATTGCACTCAGATCTGCTTAACCTAGTCTGTGCTTCAGCAAGTGACAGTGGAGCAAGCAGAACAATACTTCAGTCATGTACATGTATTCTAAAGTTAGACTGTGCTATTACATTTTTATAAACTGGAGACTTGAAGATAGTGCTAACATAAATGTGAAAATGAGAAAAGTGCATCTCACAATATTTTGCATACACCCTTGAAGTAAAGTAGCAACAAATACAACTGTCTCTAGTGCAGATCATAGCTTCAGAAATGTCCCATGTGGGACAGTCAATGCACTGGCTTCTGTTTAGTGTCTCTTAGCAGCTGAAGGAGACATCTCAAGGTATTTGTTGAATACCACATCCATCTGGTCTAATGGCAAAGTGAGTGCTTCGAGGTGTGGAGTGGAATGGGCAGGTACCAGCTGACATTTGAAAGGACTCTGCCTTCCTTTGGAACTGTGGGTCAGTTTTGTTGGTGGTTTCATGTTAAAAAACAAACTACTACTTGGATTTCTGAATAGCTAAAATATGTTTTTATACATTTTTGCACAAAAGAGATTTCTTTGTACCAGCAGTTGTTTTGGAATCTTGACATCTGCATGTCTCTCATCACTGAGAAAATGTTTTTATCTTGTACAGCTCAGATATCTCTCTCTCTCTGAAACTTAAACTGCTCAAGTAATGAAATGTTCCTAATGTGGTGTGTGACTGTTTAGTGTGACCTTTTTCCTTTTTTTCCCCCCTTTTTAGATTAAAACAACTTCAGTATTGAAGAGCTGTCTTGCATTCTTCAGTATTGTGTGACTTGATCTCAAATTGTTGATCTCCTCCGTGATGGTAGATCAGTGGTGTATAATGTGAAGCACTATGGATACAGGATTCATATTGAATTGTTTGAAAGGAAATGTGCATATGTTTATTTTATGATGTTTTGTGACCTCAAAATGTATGGATTATAAAACATTGAAAAGACCCCTTTCTGGGCATAATAATCTGAAATACTTCAGGCTCTGTTTTAATTAATTAAAACAAAGCATTTTAATAAACATTATTGTTACACATAAGTTTTGTATAGAGATAATTTTTTATGCCTAGGACCTCTAAAACACTGGAGAATAAGTTTCAGTCTGAATTAAGTTAGGAAGTTAAAACTAAAGCAATGTAAAATTTTTATTTTTATTGAATCCAATGCAGAATTTCACAAGGCAGTTTTTGAGTATCCAGCTGTTATTTTTGCCTTTCCAATTTGTACAGCAGCTTCAAAACAAAAACTTTTGATAGAATCACAGAATATTCTGAGTTGGAAGGGACCCATCAGGATCACCAGGCCCAAGTCCAGGCCCTGCACAGTTCATTTCACATAAATTGTTACAGCTAAGAGCTAAAAGATTATCTATGATTATAAACTGACTCAATTTATGTAGTTACAGAGAAACTGATACTGATGGGCCAGAATCAAGGAAACAAGTGTTTGAAACACTTGAGAGACTTCATGAGATTTAATGATTTTTTTTCTTCTTTTTTGGAGAGGAAGAAGAGTTTGAAAACAAACCTTCAGGAAAATAAAAACAGTCCCCATCAATCAGCATTTTTTTTCCTCAACCAGGATATGAACTTGGCTCAGTCAAGTGGAACTCAGGATGGATTCTCCTGTGTTCCTGCTTTCCTCCTCCCCCTCGTGGATTAAACTGCCAGGTTATGTGAACCCTGAGTGCTGTGCAAGCAAATGATTGGATCTGTGCTAGCAGATTGCAGGCATTGAGATCTGGCTGGCATTAAGTACTCATGACTTAATCTGAGAATTGGTAATAGTGCATTAATGTCATCTGAATTCAGATGAAATACTTTAATGAAGTATCTCAAATTTGGATTTCCTGCTGGGCAGTGCTAGGTTTCTGCCATAACCAGGAGCTTTTCCAGGCATACTGAAAAGGCCCAAGGAGCCCAAGAGCATGAGAAGTCAGACAAGGTTCAGCCTAGCAGCATTATGTTAGCCAAGAGCTGTGGATGGCTAGCTCAAAGAAACCAGGAAATGTGGAAGGAAAATTCACATATTTTAATGACGAGTAAATAAATACGTGGCAACTGTAAGCATATACTGGAGATTGGAGATGTAAAATTAAGTGTCTCAGTGGGTTAGTCATGACCTGTACAGTTTAATAACTGTCAGATTGACAGTTCCAAACTTTCCTGCTTTGTCTGAACTCAGAACTGGAAGTTTTATTTGTCTGTCCTCAGCAAAATGCTATTCAGCTCTCTTACATATAAGTAAACTGAAATCAAGACCAGAAAATTAGAAGATAATCCATTATTTTTTTTAAAGTATAGTAGATCCTTGAATGTTCTTTTTGCTGAAAAGGCTATAATGTGCCACTTGCCCCAGGTGTCTTATTTCTGTTTAAGAAATTTTACTTCTATAATTTTTACCTAAGGAAGTTTTCTTTAACACTTGTTGAACAATACTTATTTTTTAGACTCTATCTAAAAGTACTTGCCTGAGTATTGGGAACTTTCTGACAGCAGTGTATAGGCAAGATTATGTAAAATACATTAAGCCTCATTTCCTCTCCTCCAGGAACAGCTGAAGCAATTAGAGTTCAGGAGAGTATGGTGGATTGGGATCATGGGGACTAGGCAAGCCCTGACAATTTTCACTCTGGTATTCTTTTTTTCCCTTTGAAAGAGTAGATACCAAATGACTGGCTGTACTGAGAAAGCATTTGAAGTTCTTCTTGCAACAAACAGTATCTCTGAACCGACAGTCCACATATCTTTTGGACAATAAAGATTAATAGTGCATGCAGCAGCCAAAGACTGGCTAAGTCCAGAAAGGCAGTTTTGACTGCAAGACTTTTTTTGACTTGATAGAACAAGAACACACAGTAGCTCAGATCTTTTTTTTTTCTTTGATCTTAGAGACATTCCTCATAATTCTGGTGTCAGTTGGTACATTGACACTAAGAAAATAAGTGGAAAAGTGAAAAATAAATTTACTTTCAAGTTCTGTCTATTATCAAGGCTGCCAAGTTAGCAGGATACCTCCTTCCAGTGAAAGTCCTTGTGAGGGAGCAGGGCAGCTAGAGTCAGAGGTACAAGATTCTATTCTCATATTGAAGACAAGTGAAAGAATGTATCATGAAGGGAGTTTATGTTGCCTACCTTCTGGCTGATTCTAAAATCTCTTTGTACTTACACAAACAAAAATCTGATTGAAGTAATTGGATTAATCATGGAAATGGAGGATGGTTTACCTAGGTGAAGATATGATTACTGATCCTGTGATGTTCTGTGAGTCCTGTGCAGCCTGGCCTTGGGCACTGCCAGGGATCCAGGGGCAGCCCCAGCTGCTCTGGGCACCCTGGGCCAGGGCCTGCCCACCCTCCCAGCTGAGAACTTCCTCCTGATATCCAATCTAAACCTGTCACTGCTGAGTTGACAGCAGCACAACTGACTCCAATAACTTCAGGCTGGCCCATCAAGGAAAAGGTTTATTTTGAGCAGAGTTGATCCCTTATACAGGGAACATGATAGGTGAAACCACACTGGTCAAGTAAAGACAAACAAGGGACTGATTGGTGAGAGGAAGAAAACAATTCTCTGAAAGAGAAACATCACATGGCTCACACAGAGCTGAACACAAACCACAGGTGCTATCTTTGTTTTCATTCCTGACATCCTGTTCTCCCAGAATAGCATGAGAACTGATTTCTTCTCCTGAGCCCTCTGCAACTTCCCAGGCTGGGCCTGGCAAGAGCTGCAGGTTTCTCACACTGTGTCAGGCTGTGTGTGACCACAAAGTGGCACCAAGGGACACAGTTTAGTGCTGGACCTGGCAGCAGTAGTTTGAACTTCATCACCTGAGAGGTCTTTCCCAGCCAAAATGATTCTATGGTAAATGACCCAGTAATTCAGTATGGGTCGTTATCTCAGCCCTTCAGCAGTCTGTTGATTGCTGCTGAATCAAAACAAAACAACGTTTAAATGGTGATGCCTTAAGTTTTAGCTTTTATATTTTTCAGATCCTGTACTCTCAACTTCATAGAAAATGTTAAGCTCTCTTCACATTTTGGTCAGACAAAACAATCCTTCCAGGCTGAGAATCAAGGCTACCCTCTGCCTCAGGGCCCGAAAAGTATAAACAAAAGTCAATTGTCGGGAAGTAAACCGGGGGAATATGACTTAATTAGCTGAAACTATAATTGGACAATTAACCTCTGATATGCAAACAAACCATACTTTTATCTATCTGAGAAACTCATGACCATTGTCCACCTTGGGTGTAGTCTCTGCAAGGCTTTTGCACTGCCCAAGGTGTATCTACTGAAGGGGAAAGGAATGAGGGACTTGTCTTTACACACTGTGGGTCTGCTGGTAAATAGAGCTAGATACTGAGAGATAAAATAGACAGTGGGGGGTTACACGGGAAAAGGGAATCTTAGGTGTTAGGTGTTTTGGGAAGTCTGTACCTCTCAAGTACCTCAGAGGAAACAGAGAGGGAAATGTGACTGGGAACTAGGAAAGAAAGCAGGCTGCGTCCTCCTAAAATTTGAGACCCCAGGGACAATGCCCATGATCTCTCCCTTTATTTGAATAAAGTTACAGGACTCCTCTGTCCCCTTCTTGGACACAAACCTCTGGTGGTTCTGGATTACTTTTCCTGATAAAGGCCTCTAATAAATACCTACTTAGTTCTTTTAACTCTCTCTAGCCTCTGTTCGAGGTAGCTACTCCAAGACATCAGTGGGATTTTCTATTTTGAGAGAGATCTCCAGTTATTTATACGTGAATCCTTCAAAACATGAAGGACAGCAAAGGGAACCCCATAAATTTTGAAAATGGAACAACCAAGTGACAAAGGCTGGCATCAGAGGGAAGGCGGAAGGGAGATGAATATCTGAGAATAAATCACAGAGCTTTGTATTTGAGGACAAGAGCTTTATATTTGTGACTGAGAATGAGGAAGGAATGAAAAAACAGAGGGAAGGCCATAAAACAGACACTGAAGGGGAATTTGTGTGTTGGAAGTTAGGATTTTTCCTCTTTTTTTCTTTCTCTCAGGGAATTCCATCCCATTTGTTGCTAAGAGACGATAATGACCGGTAATTACGAGACAAAAGAAGTGGCTAAAGTGGGAGGACGGAGGTGGCTGCACTCTTGCAGCCCAGGGATTTTCTCCTGGAGGGCAGGGAGCCCGTGCGACTGTGGCAGGGCCTGGCGCTGCGCTTGGCCCCTCACCGCGGGGGCTGAGGGAACGCCGGAGCTGCTGCCATCCTGCAGTCCCGTTACTCTTCTCCCCTGCCGTGAGTGAGCGTTTTGCTCCTACGAGCGGCCGGTGGACTGGGACCTTATCAGCACCCGAGCTGGCTGGAAAGGACCCTCACGTCTCCGGGGTGCCTCAGGGCAAGCCCGCGCCCCGAGCCGCGCTCCCTCCGCGCAGGACGCGGCTCCCGCCCTCTGCGGCCGCTGCCACGGAGAAGCCCGGCTGCACTGCCCGGCCCCTCTGCTCTCTGCCGCTGCCTCGGGCTTTTTCGCTACACTCTAACCCAGCAGCCCGTGTCCACCCGAGCCCCGTGGCTCCAGCTACGGCTGCAGAGTTTTCTGCTCCATTAGGTTCGTCACCCTGCGCGCGCCCANGGTTCGGTTCGGTGCTGCCGAGCGGGGACAGCTCATTCGGGTCTGGTTCGGTTCGGTGCTGCCGAGCGGGGACAGCTCATTCGGGTCTGGTTCGGTTCGGTGCTGCCGAGCGGGGACAGCTCATTCGGGTCTGGTTCGGTTCGGTGCTGCCGAGCGGGGACAGCTCATTCGGGTCTGGTTCGGTTCGGTGCTGCCGAGCGGGGACAGCTCATTCGGGTCTGGTTCGGTTCGGTGCTGCCGAGCGGGGACAGCTCATTCGGGTCTGGTTCGGTTCGGTGCTGCCGAGCGGGGACAGCTCATTCGGGTCTGGTTCGGTTCGGTGCTGCCGAGCGGGGACAGCTCATTCGGGTCTGGTTCGGTTCGGTGCTGCCGAGCGGGGACAGCTCATTCGGGTCTGGTTCGGTTCGGTGCTGCCGAGCGGGGACAGCTCATTCGGGTCTGGTTCGGTTCGGTGCTGCCGAGCGGGGACAGCTCATTCGGGTCTGGTTCGGTTCGGTGCTGCCGAGCGGGGACAGCTCATTCGGGTCTGGTTCGGTTCGGTGCTGCAGAGCGGGGACAGCTCATTCGGGTCTGGTTCGGTTTGGTGTTGAAAAGCAGGGACAGAGTTTATTCGGTTTCTGGTTTGGTTTGGTGCTGCTGCCGCTGCTCTTGTTCGTTTGCCTTGTTATACATATACATACTAGTAAAGAACTGTTACTCCTTTTCCCATATCTTTGCCTGAAAACCCTTTAATATTAAAGTAATAATAAGTTACGGGGAAGGGAGTAGTATTTTCCATCCCGAGGGAGGTTCCTGCCTTCCTTGTCAGACACCTGGCTTTTAAACCATGTGAAGGTGTTGCACATGGATACAAGTAGGGGAGGCTGCACCTATGAATAAAATGATGTTGCAACAACAGATACAGAAATGACAGGCCTTGAGAGCCTGAGTCTTAATTATGTGAATGAAAATGGAAAGCCATACAATTTATGAAGAAAGACTTGCTAGGATTTAGGTATGGACATGGATGTGAGAGTCTAAGGAGAAGTCTTTTCAAGAAATTTCTGGTGAAAACTTGTGAAGGGAAGGAGATAAATAGAAGTCCGTGTGTGATGGGGAAGAACTCTATTTTAGTTGATATTAAAAAGAAAGAATAGGGCACTACAGTCCTATCAATCTCACTTCAGTGCTTAATAATGTCATGGAAAAAGTTACTGGGAGGTATTGAAAAATACCTGGAGGATAAGAGAGTCATCAGTCACAGCCAGCACGGCTCACTGAGAGGAAAGTCCTGCTTGTCAAACCTGATGTCCTGCGGCCTCACCTGGCTGAGCAAGGGAAGCCAGCTGATGGAATCTGGTTGGACTTCAGCAAAGTTTTCACACCATCTCTGCCAGGATCCTTCTGGACAGAATGTCCAGGCCACAGCTGGATAAACTGGGGATGGCTGAGCAGCTGGCTCACAGGTAGGGCACTAAGGGTGACAGTGACTGGGGTGACACCAGACTGGGGGCCTGTCCCCAGTGGGGCTCTGCAGGGCTCCATCCTCAGCCCTGTGCTTTCAATGTCTTCGTCGATGATTTGGAGCCAGCACTCCAGGGAACACTAAGGGAGTTTGCTGATGACACTAAATTAGGAGGAGCTGTTGACACCTTTGAGGGCAGAGAGGCCCTGCAGAGATACCCAGACAAAGGAGAGAGATGGGCAGTCCCCAGGCAGGTGAAGCTGAACAGGGGCAGGTGCTGGATTCTGCAGCTGGCACGGGGCAGCCCTGGCTGTGTGGGTGGGCTGGGCAAGGAGAGGCAGCAGAGCAGCTGCAGGAATGGACCTGGGGTCCTGCTCAGTGGCCAGCTGGAGCTGAGTCAGCAGGGCCCTGGCAGCCAGCAGGGACATCCCTGTCCTGGGGCATGGGGCCCAGCACTGCCAGGCCAGGAAGGGCATTGCTCCGCTCTGCGCCGGGCCGGGCCGTCCTCACCTCCCGTGCTGGGCCAGTTTGGGGCAGCACAGAATAAAAAGGACATGGAGCCATTGGAGAGTGCCCTGAGGATGGGGAAGGGTCTCAGGGGAAGCCCTCAGTGAGAGCAGCTGAGGGCACTTGGTGTGTTCAGCCTGGAGAAAAGGACATTGAGGAGAGACCTCGCTGAGCTCTTCAGCATCTCCCAAGGGGCAGCGCAGGGGCAGCACCAATCTCTGCTCCCTGTGACCAGGGACAGGAGCCAGGGAGACAGCATGAAGCTGACTCAGGACAGGTTTACTTTGGGTATTAGGAAAACAGTTCTTCTCCCAGAAGGTGGTCAGGCACTCAAACAGGCTCCCCAGAGCAGAGGTCACAGCTCCAAGCCTGTTCCAGTTTTTTGTTGTTTTTTACAACTCCCTTCCTCCATGCTCCTACTTTTCTCCATCCTTGGAGAAAACTTTCATTTATGCTATCTATACTCTGCTAGCAGATTGTTTACTGCCAGCTTCTTTCATCCACACAAACAACCAGAAATCTCACCTTGTTCTCATCTCAAATTTACTGTAGAGGATCTCGTGAAGCTTTTCTGGTTTGCATATTATGGCTGCTGAATCAAATAGTAATCTTTTTGCTGTTTTACATGCACGTTGGAATAGTTTGATAGATTATGGCCTCTTTCAGGGCAAAGGACTTGTCTAAATTTGCTTCTGAGTTCTACAGGGCTGGAAGGTTCATTGCCATGTGTTCTGAAAGATATATATACACATATATCACTTATATAAAAGAACAACACTGAATAGCCAAAGTTCAGGGATTTGTTTGTCAGTGAGATTTATACCTTCAGAAAAGTTCTCTTTCTCTATTATGCAGCCTTTCCATTAAGCCTGTCTTGTCAATTAAAGAAGAAATGCATCCTGATCCATTGTCTAGCTGTGGACATAATAATTAAAAAACTGCAGCATATGTTAACATTTCTTTAGTAGGTAATGTAGTGCCTACAGTGGTACTATTTCTGGCATATTTTTTTGATCACTAAATAGTACAAATGCTACACTGTGTATTGCAATTTTGTATATTTCTAAAATTGCTTAGCAGAAAGTAAAATACCATTGTGTACAGCTCTGTGAAACAATTTTCCAATCAAAAATGCTGCAAGTTCATAAATTTCATGGGTCTTGTGCTTTATGTATTTCTGTTTAGGAGCAGAGATTGTGCTGGTTGCAGGCGCTATACACATGGAGAAAAATTCAAAAAATAGTAATATATTTAGTAATATTTTTAGTTGTTAGAATGTTAATGAATCAAGTTTCTCTGATGAAATATATATGTAAATGACAGGTTTTGCACTTCCTAAAAGCCAAAATATTGCTAAAATGTTTCTCATACCTAGTGACTTTCAATATAAATATTACTTTAGATATCTGGGAATACTTTAATAAAACTGCATGAGAGAAAAAAATTTGTCAGCCTATTTAATGGAAACCTGCCACTTTTAGTAAACTTTATTGAATAGCTTTGATGTCTAATGTAACTTTGTGTTTGTGGTAGAGGGTTACCCAGCAGCCTGACCACTGAAAACCCAAAAAAACCTACTGATGTAAATAGTTCACACTCATTTAAAAAAATTCATAAAGGTTTTATATTTATTCTAATGTTAGAAATAATTAAATGTATTATAATGATGAAATGAAATGGAATTGACTGCTTGCACTGAAAGTTACATACATGACATTTTTGTTCTTAGTTTCTATCTGAAATATAAGCAGTCCCTTTTTCAACTAAGCTGTGCAATAAACTTTGCTGTAGCCCTTAAGAATCTTTTTTTAATTAGTGGGAATGAGAAGGCTAAATAATTGTCAGAATTAAATGTTGCAAAATACTTGTACACATCCTTTTAAATGCATCTTGCAGAAGGTACAACTGCAAATTTCTATTTACTGCTTTGTTACTCATAAATAAGAAAACAAACATTCTTTGTTAGCACAATAAAATATAATTAGGGTAAGCAGACTTGATTTTAATCCTAGTTTTGGTGCTGCTAATTAATTGATCTCAGGTAAGTCTGAACATGAGAATTTCTTGCTTTTTTCATATACAAATGGGTAAGATAATAATAATCCATCTCAGAAGATCTGTTTCAGATTGATTAAATTAACATTTTAAGATTTGAACAGGGCATCCTTGTCTAATTCTTAAGTTTATTACTAATGAAAAAATATAAAAATTTGATTTAAAGACCTCAATCAGCTTTTACCAAAACAAATTACTAAGTATTTCTTTCCTAATCTGCTTATAGGTTATAGGCAATCTGCCATAAAACTCTCTCAAACCCACAAGAATTTTTATTTTCTGTTTAGTGGACAGTGGAACATGAAGACATTGTAATTTCATGTAACAGAAAGTTTGGGTGTCTGGTTCAGACAAAGAAAATACCATGGATGTTTTTGATGCAATACATCCAACAATAATAGCACATATCCAAGGTAAGACGAGACTTGGGACTTTTGCATCTTGTTCATGCATCTCTTGATTTTTTTTTTCTAATTTCTTATTTTAAAAAAGGAGAAAATTTGTTCATTCCATTCAGTTTGAAGATTCTTACTTGAGAAAGGCAAAGAGACTCATCTCTAAGACATTAAACCTAGCATTCTTCAACATACACTTACAGAAAGGAGATAATGTTAGACCAACAGTGATTGTTTTTTGAACAATAATTTTCCTTTGAAGGTAATTTTCCTATTGAGACCTTAGTTCTAGGTCAGTGAGTTTGACATTCCTAAAGAATTGGCTTCGGGATATATAAGCAGCCATACCAATGTAAAGTTAGCTCCAGTGAATCAGAGCCTGATGGTAATTCATGTAGATTTAGAAATAAAAACTGCAACAAATGGATTGTAACAGTTAGAATTCTGTTAGGTGACACTATCAGGAGATCTTTTTTCCTCTATGCTTTTGAAGAAAGTCATTCCCAGTGCCAGAAGCCTTGCTCAGCATGATCTCCTGAGCCTTCACCCAATAAGCTCACTTTGAAGTCAGCAACACAGGAAAACCATTATGTCAATTTAGGGCACTGTTACCATTTTAAGAAGGAAAGATGCAACAACAGAGATGTCAAATCAACTGTTAAAAATATTGATGGCATTAAATAAACTCAACAAAATTAGCTTTGCATTCTTAAAGCAATAATCACAGAGAGTCTGCCACTAGACACTAATAAAATTGTCTTTGGAATTAGGAATTACTTTGGATGGGAAATTCAATCAGAAACACCACAAGGTTTCTTTTAAATTGCTGTGACTACAGCATTGTTTCCTGTAAGAGATGCTCATAATCTTTTCCCCCTCTGTAGATTTCAGGAAGCACTAGAGTTCTGGAACATCCAGACTTCTTTTCTGACTGCTTTGAGAATTGGACTTTAATCTAGAATTTTTTAATGTATTCCCTTTGAATATTTGAGTTGAAATTTATGCGTAGAGATAGATGGATGTTTTTTATTTAATAAAAAAATGGGTGTTTTTTGGTTTTTTTGGGTTTTTTTTTGTTTTTTTTGTAATGTATTAAAGTGCAGGTGGGTTGTAGGTGCTGAACAATTTCAGGTTAAACTGCTTTTAACAGAGAAACCACCTGGTCATTTGTTCCTTCATAACTTGGGCTCAGTCCTGCAAAATGACCTTCGAATAAGACTTTA
Organism: Phainopepla nitens; assembly: GCA_013400175.1. Lineage (NCBI taxonomy): Eukaryota > Metazoa > Chordata > Aves > Passeriformes > Bombycillidae > Phainopepla > Phainopepla nitens. Next base: position 196,065 of record VXBQ01002615.1, on the reverse strand, counting down.
AGCCTGTGCTGACTGTGAGATTGTAAGCAGTTCCAGAGAGTTCACAGACCTGTCTGTATGATTAAAATTCAGAATATGCTTCTGATGCTTTGCTGGATGGAGACAGGGATCTCAAAGTTGCAGGATGCTCTTCGAGAGGTTTGTAATGGTTACAAAAGCTCACTCTTCCTGTGTTCTTCATCTGTGTGTCAGGGAGCAGCAATGCTATATGAGATTGCTGCTTTGCTGCTCATAGTCATTACTTGTGCACAGCAACCTGGGACAAGAGCTTAAAAATGTGGGATATAAAGACAGGAGAATTTTAATGTCATGAACCTGTTTCCTTGAACCAAACATTTGAGGCTTCTGTTAGTTCCTCTCTTCTTAGCCAAGATGGAGACATCCCTCAGTAGTAGTGGGTGATGTATCTGAACACCTATCTGTGGGACATCTCAGATACACCATGAGTGACCACTCTAATCATGTAGGTAATTAATTCATCATTTGCAGGAAAACATGTTTAATGATGAGACATCGATGTCCCTCTAAATAAGTAAATTGAAGTTGATGGTTTGGGTTCTGTCTTAATGAGGCAACGTGAACACTTGCTTAATTGATATATCCATCAAGAAGTATAACAAGAACATAATGGAGTAAAAGCACAGCACCACGTCAGAAGATTAACTTAGCACTCACAGATATTCTCCTAGCACTAACTAGTTAAAAATACCCCTTCTTCAGTAAATACTGTGCTGATCTGTAATAATTAGGAAAATGTGTATGTATTTGTTAGTACCCACAGCCCAGACCACACGGCAGTAATACACACCTGAAAAATTTCATGGCTGTTCTCAGCCGCTCTGATGGAGCGCATTAGCTACTTACTCCCTTTCAGACTGAAGGCATTGTCACTTATCCTGTCACTACATGCTGGTGTAAGTAGCCTTTCTCTGTCTTTACTGTAGGCTCCCTTCAGGCACTGGAAAGCACAGGTTATTCCTGAGAGGATTCTTTCCCGATTCCCTTGGGCTGGGGGCTGTGTGCTGGGG
>VXBQ01002615.1:170654-183809 GCA_013400175.1 Phainopepla nitens | reverse complement strand
CCCTGACTGCCAGTGCTGGGCTGGGTGCTCAGAGGAGAAATCCCTTCCACATATCCCGGCCCTGATGCCATGTGGAGTAGGTGAATCACTCTGATCACACAGCAGCCTTGAACAGGAAACCCCAGTTGCCCAGGGATTTTGCAAGTAACCAGGAACTGGCCTGAAGGTGAAAATTTCAGATTACCATCATGAGAGGCAGAGAAGGTGACGTGCTGAGGAGGCCCCACCATATAACTGGCTACCAGAAAAGGAAAAGCGATGTGCTCTCTTCACTGCTGGGTCACAGAGACACACTGGAAATGGAAAGCTGCTGCAGGGAGTCCTACACAATGAGTCACAAAAGCTCCTGAGGGACAAGGTGGATCATGTCAGGTTGCAGAGCTGAAAGCCTCCAAATGACCTTGGATATCACTGAAAGAGAGAACTGGCCAACACTACCTCTACACCGACTCGTGGATGGTGGCAAATGCCCTGTGGGGGTGGCTGGACCGATGGGAAAAGAGCAGCTGGCAGCACAGAGGGGAAACCCATCAGGGCTGCTGAATTGTGGCAAAAATCACTGCCTGGCTGGAGAATGTGGCTGTCAAGTCCTTCAGGCAGGGCTGCTAAAGGACAGACAGGTGGACCGGGCTGCCAGATTGAAGTGTCTCAGGAGGATCTGGACTGGCAACACAAGACTGAGTTATTTCTGGCTTTCTGGATGGGCCCATGACACCTCAGGTCATCAGGGAAAAGATGCAACACCTAGATGGGTTTGTGATCGAGGGGTGGCTTTAACCACAGCCACCATCTCCCAGGTTATCCATGACTGAAATGTGCACAGCAGTCAGGCAGGGCTAAATGGGTAAAGCCTCTCTGGTGCTGGGGGCAACGGTGGAAATATGAATATGAATATAAATATAAATAGAAATAGAAATATGGAGAGGCAGATTGATGACATCATGCTCCTGCCAGACCAGACCTGCCAAGGCAAGCACTGTGTGCTGACAATGATGGGAGCAACCACTGGATGGCTGGAGATTGATCCAGTCCTGGGCCTTGAAGAGCAAGTCCTGTGGTGACATGGCAGCCCAGAAAGAGTTGAGTCAGAGAGCAGGACTCATTTCTGAAATGGACTGGTGGACACCTTGGCCAGAGAGCCCAGGACTGAGTGGGTGTTTCATATTCCCTGTCACAGACCCGCTCTGGGCAAGTGGAACGCTGCAGTGGGCTGCTAAAATCCCCACTGGAAGCAATGGGTGTGGGGCCTTTGGCCACCTGGCCAGTTTGCACTAGAGGCTCTGCCATGGAGCTGGCCCTGGTCAGTCAAAGCTCCACGTGCCCTAGCAGGGGATAAAGCCCCTGTGATGTGGATGAGAAATGTGTTGGGAAAGGCAGGGTGGATTTGTCCTGCCACAGGCAGAGGCAAACCCATGTGTGGAGTTGCTTTTGCCCAAGGACCTGGGTGCACTTGGTGGGTGATGCAGGGGGATGGGGAAACATGATATTCACCTCGAGGGGGTTCCATTTTTGGGTGAGAAAACAGTTTGTAATGTTCAACTGTATAATGCTGGTTGCTGTATGACACTGTCACTGTGCCATTGCTGCCATGGACAGTGAGTATGGGTTGTTCAGGTACCAGCTGTGAGCTCCTGACACAACTTTCAACCACCGGGCAGCACATAACCTCCCTCTCTCTCTCCCTCCTCTCTCTTTCCTCCCACATATATATGCCTATATGTATAGAACTGCACACACACACACACACATGGAGGCACATACATGTATATAGTTGGAGGGCATGATGTAGATGCTGTAGAAAATGTCCTGGTTCCAGGCAGGATGGTTTAACTTTTGCAGCAGCCTGGAGGGGCATGGCCAGGACCCTGGGGTTATCCAATTCCACCTCACACCATCTGCAGGGGTCTTGTGTCCTTCTGGTTTTCTGGAGCCTGTGGTTGGGTGGCACAAGGTTCTGCATGGTAAGTGATTGTGTGTGGATAGTTCATCTGTTTTGTACATGCTCTTATTGGTATTCTTGGTACTGTTAGTTTTCTTATTTCATTGCTCTTTATAGTAAACAGTTCTTTTCTCAACTCGTGATCTTTACATTTCTGTGCCTCCAGTTGTCCTCTCTGTCTCACTGCAGGGGGAGGGAGCAGTGAGGGAGGGGCACGTGCTCTGGGGTGTTTCATTGGGAACACTAAGTCATTCCTTAAATCATTCCTAAACCATGGCATAGGGGCTCCTACCTGTAGCATTCCTGTTTGGCCAAAGAACCTGTCAATCACAAATGAGTTTAAATTTAGTATATTTTCAAGGCATTTATTAATGGCTATGGTCTCTCTGCAGTCTCTGTACATCTCTTTCATTATAATAAATGTAGAGAAGTGCAGGACTTGTGGAAGCTGCAGCACACCTCTTGCGGGTTAAGGGCTTTTATCTAATCCTGGAGATGTGAGATTGCACAGATTGCATGGGGGTACATGGGCTGCCAGAGTAGCTGTGGGAAGCTCTGTTTCACATACTGTAAAAAACATCCAGCATGCATGTTAGCATGCATTCTGCAACCATCAGAAAGCCAGCAGCTTCCCTCTGTTTTACATCATTTGAATTATAACACCTGGGGGAGGCATCTGTCTGTCTTTTTTTTTTTTTTTTTGCCACAAGACTTTTCTTTCTTTCAAAAAACTGTAGTTAAGCTATGATTAAGGTTTAAATATACAAGGTTATTTTTAATATTATTTGGAGAAGTAATCAAGCAGTGAGCTTACTTGACATTGATGGCAAAACTCCCACTGACTGTGCCTTAGTGAGGTTTTCATTCAATAAAAAAGCATTAAAGAATCTAATTCATAATGAAGGGAGGAAAACATGAATCAATTCAAGCTGTGTGGGTATATTCCTTCCTGTGCTGTTAACTGTGCAGTGCCATCAAAACAACAAGGTCTGTCCTTATCTCCTGCAGTATTTATGGTTATTCTTTACTTAAAAATGGCTCAACAAAATTAGCCCCTATAATTAGCTGTTTGTTGTCTATGGAAACTGAGTGATGGCTTTTAATGAAATACCCCTTGTTAATACTTTAACAAGAGAAATATTTCTAAATTTTCTGAATTGCAGGTTTTTTTAAAGTGACATAAGGGTTGACCAGGTATTGTTTGTAGATGTTTTTTTAAACAAATGTGGTTTTTAGTATGTATACTATACATATCAGAAATCTTTCTCTCTTTTGGTCCAGTGATAAAATAGTAGTTAAAAATATCATAATAGTTCTAACTATCCTAAGAGAAAATAATATGACTATTTATACATACTATTTCATTTAACACATCTTGCTGAATAAACATGCTAGGTCATAGCTCAGAAATAACTTATAGTGTCCCTAATTACTATGAGTATGGCTTAATAGTTGAAAAAATTACTGATACAAACTATTCAATTAACTCTGCATGTTTATTTCTGATTAATTATACTATATATAGCACTTTTCTATTAAAATAAATACTTACTGTTCAGTAACAGAAATTTTCAAATAGCATGCTAACTCAGATCTGCTTGGCCAGCCCTGAGTGGCTATTTTTTTCAGAATTAGATTTAAATTTTTTTTAAAATTAACATTTTAATTTGCATGTCATTTTCAGGCAGAACAGAGTTTTCCTTCTTATGGGTTATGCTTTTTTATTATGTGCTTCTCAAGGTAATTTGAGTTGTCTTTATGTAATAAGTATATATTGATGCACTATCTTAATTGATCAGGGTATCAATATCCTATTATTTCCCTACCTTTAAAGCAAACCAAACCAAATCCTTATTCCATATTACCTATACTAGCTCAGTTCTAAAGTCTGCATATTGAATGAAAAAAAAAAACCCTCAAGACTTTTATTTCTTGACTCTGACCAGCTGAAAAGATATGCAGGGCTTTGGTCTGCAGTTCTCTGGCTGCTACCTTTCAAAACTAAAGCTTTGGGTGAATAGTTAACTCGGGACATCTGGTCAAAATGAGAAAACTGCCTTGGCTGCCATGGCCAGAACCTTCCACCCTTCTAAGAACAGGGTGAACTTCATGTGCTCCTTAATATCGTTTCCCATTAGGTCAACTGTGATTTCTTCTGGCATTCACTCTGGCTGTGAGTTTCCATAGTCTGCGGAAGCAAAACCCAGAGGATTAAGAGAGAACTAATGAATTAGTAGTTGGAAACACAAATTTGGAATTATTAGAGCCCAAGGCTGTTATGAGATAGCACATCTCTCAAAAAAGGTGCTAGTAAGATCCATAATACTGTTGTTTAGATACTGTGGTCCAAATTCAGTGTCACATGACTGTAAGTAAGAGAAGGATTTAGTCACTTCTTCTGATACTCTTGTTGAATCTCTGACTTAAGAGTTTCCAAATGTTTTCACATAATTATTATGCATAATTGATTATGCAGCTGCTGCTGGTTTCTGTATCTCAGCAGTTCTAAATGTGGGGCCCTTAGGAGAGCATAAAAATAGATTTGGGGCTGCCTTGGCACTACTGGTTTTAGGCGTGCCTGACAGTGATCACAGCTAATGTGGCTGCAGAGCTCTTGGTTGGTACTGCACAATCTGAAATTGATCCATATATTTGCTCTGCATCTGCTCTTCCTGGTGAAAACTTCAGGAAGAATATTAATAATGACCATGGAAGTGAAAATCGCCTGTAAGGAAGAAGCACGTTATGCAGTAAATACAAATATTTCTAAAACAAAGTGACATTGTGGGAATATTAAGATGGCAAATGCTTGCATGTCAAGATTTATTTATCACTGATGGGTTTTGTGTTAACTTTTTGTGCCTTTGACTATGGATAGAGCTTTGCAGAAGTCTGAGCCCTTCTGTGCTGGGATGCATCAAGGAAATTACCAGCAAAACCAGTGAGATTGGTGCCAAACTAAACATGGGCACTGCAATGAATATTTGTAATTGTTTCCAACTGGGATTAATGTACTTTCAGTAGATGTATAGACACAGGATGAAATATTTAAAATTGCTTGACAGTTAAATATTTGCTAGTGTAGCTTGCTTTTGAGAAGTAGGAAGCCTTTGTGATTTCTCCTTCTGTGTCACTGTAATCAATGGACACTACTTTGCCATTAAGTTCAGCAAATGTAGGATTTAGAACAAATTAACTCACCACTGTACACCAGTTCTTTATAATAGGAGAGACAAGAAGAGTTGAATTTGTGATTGCTGCACCTTTGGCCATGGAAAAGCATCAATGCCATGTTGGCTAATTAAATAATGGTATTAAATATTATCTTTTTGAATCACTATCTTTGTTCAAGCTATTACAATTCCATTTTTATGGACATAACTACTGCTATTTTTTCATAGTTAGAGCAGAAGAGCATGGAATAAGTAAGATTTAAAAACAACAATTGTTGTAATAACTGTTATTCATGAAAGCTGGCAAATTACTATAGTAAAGGAAAATTTTAAAAGGAGTAGGTTTTCCTAAGTTACATGAACAATTAGATGTGAGCTGCCATATTTTTGGTAGTCAACAACACAAATGCATACACATATTTTTGTTCATTTGTTCCAAGAGGGTCTGTGAATAATGACAGATTCATAAAAGCTAATTACAGTTAACTCCCAAAACAACTGGTTGTGTGAGATACTAACTGAAAAATCTATTAACATCTCAAAAGTCTGGAAGTGAGTATGACAATGTCAATACAAACTTAAGTACAAATGAATACTTGGGTATTTTATTCAAACAGGTTTTAAAACTGGTTTAATCTTTACAGCACCTCCCCTGACATGGACAAAACAAACACTGTGCTGCCATGGGAAAAAGTGCTCTAATGAAGCACTAATTTGAACACTGATCTCTGCAGATGTATACACCAATCTGGGGACCATGGGATTTTCTGTGCTGTGTTACCCTGGAGTCCTCTCAAATCTGTACAAGATCAAAGAACTTTTCTGTGAGCTACTTTAATTTAGAATTTGTGACCCCAGTGGTTCTATCAGCTTCACTGCTTTCTGTTTAAAAGAATTCATAAATGTGTAATATATAAATATAGAGCAACATATGGAGCAACGTATGTATAAATTGATTTTATTGTTGTTGCCTTCTGCAGGATTCTCCTGTATGCTCTCTGAAATATGATTGCTTCTGACATTTCCCAGAGTGAGAACTCTGTACAGACATTATTTATTTAGAAAAGGTGCAGTTACCTTCACATAATTCTGACATTAAGCAGGCACCCTTTTGCAACATTCCTACTCATCTGCCACTACAAGCACTGGTAGATACTGTCCTAAGTGGTTTTAGTGCAGTTTTCTTTGATTTTATTTCCTTATTTTTATTAAAATAATATTTTTCAACCATTTAGTTGGCTTCCCTATCTGACACCTTTATCTTCAGCTGAGGCAGTAACTGGAATGCACTGACAGCCCCGTGGATATTCTGGGAGGGATGCCCTCCTGGGGAGTGCTGCCCGCAGCCACGCTGCTGCTGCTGCTGCCCTGGAGGGTAAATGAAGGAATGGCAGCTCAAGGGAGCACCACTGACCCCGTGAGAGAGGCTGATGTGTAGGAAAAAGGATCTCAGGTGACTCACTTCAAAAACATGGAAGTGCAAGGCAGAAATTTTCTCGATTTTGTCTTTCAGTTTTTGACACATATCTCACTGCCCCCAGGCATCAGATTTACAGATGATGTTGTATCCTAACAATATGTATGGTTAAAGCTCTGTGAAAACAAGTACCAGTGCTCTCTTAAAACAGTTTTGATCACCTAAATCACTGATTATCCTCATACTCACTTTTTTTAATGTGTGTATGAATCCACAGGCTGCCAGTCTTGTTCACTCATTGTTCAGTTGTTGAAATGATTTTCCCTTCTTGTTCTTCAACCCATTTATCACAGGCTCTCCTTCTATTTTCATGCTTTGGTTGGAACATACAACTAGGATCCACAGCTCTGCTGCACAGACTGTGTCATAGTTAAAGGGTATATTGGATTACAGGGTTTTTTTTATGCATAAGAAAATCTGACTTTTCATGGTTTTAAACTCCATTGAATGTTGAAGCAGCTTTGATTATTCTAAAAATCTCTGACAGTAGTTTTGTTCCATGGTTTGTGCTTATCCTATTGGTTTTTTTTCTCCTCTCTGTAATGTGGCCTGAATTAGCATGCTGATTTGTGAAAACATTCCTGAGTTTTATATTAATCAGATTTCATTTGTACGCTTCAGACAGATTTTACTTTTTAGGAATCTTGAAATGTGCAATAATAAGAACAGCCTAAGCAGCATGGAACAGAGATGAAAACATTACACCTTCAGGGCAGGTATGATTTCCTGTCCCTAGCTGTGAACCCACCATCCTTGATGACATGCTTCCAGTTTTTACCATTCCAGCTGTTCCTGTCAATAGCTGCAGAATCACTGAGGATCCAGAAGGACAGTGTTTGTTTATCCAGTGTGACAAACCAAAGAGAGCAGAGCATTCTGTGTCATGGAAATCCACCTCATGAGTTAGCAGTGAAGGACTTGGCATGTTCTGGGTCCTCTCCCTGGTAGGTGTTGGCTCACAGCCTGTGTACACATCCACACTTGGCATTTCTTCTTTCCTAGTGCTTTCAACTTATTTTGTCTTTTAGTGAAATTAGCTAATCAGATTATTGTCCTGATGCACCAATACACTGTAATTGTTAAGTCTTTTTTCATACAATAAAAGGTAGACTTTTTTAGGCAAGCTCACATGTTCATTTATACCCTTTTTCACTCTTTCTGTCAAACAGTTTCACTGAATATGTATTAAGAACATTGAGAAGAAAATTTAGAATGGTCAGTAATAATTATTGTAGTTGAGTCCAAAGATACTTTCATACTGTAAAATTATTAGGACTTCTAAACTATGTGGGGTATTGCAGTGAATAAGAAGTGGAACACTTCATGCAGAATGGGTGTAAGAGAAATTTATAACTGAAAACATACCATTGGAACTTTAAAAATATAACTATGGTAGACAAATAAGGGCAACAAAGCCATACATCAGTCTTAGTGACAACCCCTGAGACAGGTGAAACACAAATTACATTTTCTAGGACCAAATAAAAAAATTAATGAAGGCTAGCCAGAGACACTAAATTTTACTTATTGGTAACATAAGTAGTAGGAAATAAAGAAAGAAAAAAAATTAATTGTTGATGAAACAGGAGAAGCCTGGTTATCCTTACCCTCTACTGTGCTTTTCCTGCTGAACTGCTAATTGGGTGCAAGTAAAATGGCAGTCTATAATAAGTATACTGTGTAACTGTTATTCAGTTTACAGTGGGATTGCTGCAGTACATGTTCTGGTTCACAACTGTACTGTCAATATTGCCAGTATTGCTGATTTTTAACCCAGTGCTTCTTGGTGAGAGGGCAGAGCAGCAGCTCTGAGTGACCATCAGCTTGCTGACCAGCATGCTCTGGCTAACTGGTAAGTCTTTACACAAGCCTCCCAGTTGTAAGAATGGATGGAAGACAGCTCTAAAAAGTATAAGTGTTCCCAGCTAACGGGTAACATTACAGCAGAGAGCATTTTCTGGGCTGCTGGAGGGAACACTACAAGGTGATGTGACAGGGGAGCTGCTCTGCAGCCTCTGCATCTGCACTGCAGTAGTTTACAGCCCTTCACAGTACAAAAACCAGTCACCAAACTAATCTGAAGGTGTCTGTCCAGTCCTAATTATATGTTTTGCTTTTCTGTGCATGCTCCACTTTACATAGTGGAGCCTGATTGTATGTAACACTTGAATTAATTTCTAAATATTTTTTTTCTTTTTAACAGAATTGGAGGCTGGGAGCACATTGCTGAGCAACCTCAGGTGGCTATTTTCACCTGCTCTGGTGACAATATGCATTCTGAGCAAAGATATTTGTTCTCTCCCTAGGAGAGAGCTTTAATGCACATTCACTGTGTTCATTCTGTGAGTTAGAGGAGCTTTCATGCTCCTAATTCCAATCTCTATGATCTCCTACTTAAATTCTAAAATAAGTCTAGTAACTCATAGCTAGTATATGTTGACTAAGAATGTATTGATAGTTTGTTCCATTTCCTGCTGTAGAAAAGAAGTAAAATGATAAAGACAACCTCAGGCCCCGCTGAGCCTGTTATTTCTCTGAATTTTTGTAGGGGAATCTGAAAACACATTAATTCACCTAAAATGAGATTCAGCCTTATTTTGGTGCTGCTCTTCTATCATTTACAAGTGGAAGAGACTTACTTCTTGAGTTACTTTAGCCCTCATTTACCAAGTATTTTGTATGTCAAGGAGTAAAGTAAATCCTTTAAGACTCCAGCTAACAGAGAGAGTAAGCCCCTAATATAACCAAAGCACAAAAGGATTTATCATAAACTAAATTAAATCATACAAACTCATCTCATCAATAGATATGAAGGAACAAGCAGGAGAGAGAAATCAGTTTAGCATCTTAGTAGATATGGGGTCTCACTGTTGTTTTGCAGTGCTTTTCTACTGTGTAGATAATAACACCCAGCATCACCAGAGTTTAAATCAATGCAGACACAGCTACTAAGAGATAAGATCACCAGGGAGGCAGGAGATGTGGTGTGATGTTGAAACAGCTTTCAGTGTGGCGTCACAAGTGAAGCAAATGTGCAGGAGCTCAGTGTCCTTGTGCAAACTGCAGAATCCCTGTGCTGCACACTGGGACTGGGAAGGTGCTCAGAGGATTCCAGGGCACAGAGCTCAGTGTGGGTGCTGGCCTGTGATGGATGGCAGCCTCCTCAAACAGCTGACATCAAGCAGCAACTTGAGGTTATACTTTAAAAACCAAATCACACTGAAAATATTTCAAGCCAAAAAGAAGAGAGAAGTAAAACAGTGCTGGCTGTGGCCTGGCTTTTTCTTTCAGGTGTCTGGAATGACTTGTTGTCCAGTGGAGCTTATTGATAAAGTGCAGCTTAAATTTTTTTTTAAGGAACCCTGATGAATTTCCTCCAAGTGTTTTTGTAAGTATTTGAAATGCAGACTATTCTAAACCTCTTTTTAATTATGCTGCTTGTTTCAAAAATCTGATCTCAATAACACAATTCAACAAAAACGAGACATAATTTACTTCATGGAGCAGGTTGTGTGGACCTTCAGTTTTGTTAAGAGAGCAAAGTTACAAGTATTAGAAAAACCTAATATGCAATTAATGCTGCCTTGATAGTAGTTACAAAGATAACTGAACCCTTCCAAGAGAGAATAATTTTATTTTGTTTTTCAAGCAATTACCCTAATGTAATTGCTGCTCATAATCTGGTCTACTTGATACAAAGTCAGGACTTCATGGAATGTTCAGAGTGTCATAGAGGAATATCACAGCCTTGCAGTCTCTTTGGAATAATGCTTATACATTGGTGATGTTCTTAAAGTATTTCTCCATCAAACAATTTGGATTTGCCTTCCTGTGATACCAAATTGCTCATATTTATTTGCATCACATTTCATAAAATGAATGTGAATTACAACACTAGGATTTTTTCAGCACTACACAGAATTCATGAATAACAAATTCCTAAAGAAGAGGAAGGAAAATAGATCAAAAAATAAACTGTGAAAGTTTAGTAATGATCTGTAATGGATCAAGGCAGAAATAGTGCTAAAGTTGGTGCAGCAAAGTACCCTTGAGAATTTTCTTCTCTTTCAGGGAGTGTAGTTGTCACTAAATGTAAACCTTATTAAATGCAGCTAGATAGTGCTGTGCAGTGATGCAATAAAACTAGAGATGAACAGTGTGAGGCTGAGACAAATAATGTGTTACCACACTTAATGTTTTCTACCCAACCTTTCTTTAATGCTGGCTGCCAAAAGAGAACAGTGGTGATTATATGGGATCACAGCCTTGCTGATCTGCACAAATCTGTACATGCATTGAAACTGAAAAAGAGATAAATGCATATAAATTAATTGTGGAATTGGTAAAATTACAGTCTTAGTTTAAAGAAATCTCAACCAAATTAATCCACAGATAGAGATGCTTGTAAAAGAAGCATAAGCTTTTACTAGTTACAAAAGCTAGATACAGGGGAATTGATGTGAATAAAGTAATAAAATTACATGCAATCAGTATAAGACAGATATTACACACATGGGTAGGCTAAGGTTCCAAGTTATTTTAATATTTTTAGTACTGATATTGATGGAATCCATAATCTTTGTCAACATTGCTGGATCATTCTATGTCTTCATTTTTATACTGCATATTTTTAAAAACTGTAAAATCTTTTGATTACACTCAGTAAAACTTTATCAAAACTTTATTTTGGCGGTGTTACATGACTTTTTTGTGATCCAGTTCTGTCAAAAGCATTAAATGAATGAACATATCTACAGCTCCATCATATATAATGTATAATGTCTACTCCTAGAGCCATCCCCACATGATGTTTTGAAATGGGATATGAAGGCTTGACAGCTGGCTTGAGCAAGCAATGATTCGGTTTGACACAACTCTTTTAAAGTGATTTTAAAATAATCTGCAAATTGCCCTGAAGCAGAGCACCTAGGATGGGTTCTGCTGGTTATGTTTTCAAGGTGGATGTTGTCATAATTAATTCCCCTAGGCCAGTAGATGCTGGAGCATACACATATGTACCTTCATATATAGTTTTCTAATATATACATATATTTATGTGAACACAAGTGTGACTGAAAATCAGGTCTCAAAATTTTACACTACTCCTTTGTGAACATCAAAGTATAACTCTAAACTGAGTGGATTTTCTCTAAACAAGTTAGTGGCATGGACACAATCTGTTTTAAAAAGTCTGCATCAACCAGTTTGCTTTCAATCCTATACAATCTACTGTTTCAGTGAGATGCAAGGGTGTCATTTAATGGAAATGAGAGATGCAATTTACTCATAATTATCATAAAAAGGGCTAATGCAAAATGTAGAGGTGACTAGATATGTTTTTTAAATTACAATAATAGACTCACAGAGGAAAAATTATTTTATGAAACATTCCATTATTGCTTTTACAGACCCATAATTTGAGGATTATTGCTCAAAAACCCAGATGAAATGATTTTACAACCATGGGTCCATTAAAGGTTTAAGAATTGTCTGGTTAGATTAGTAAGCAAAAACGCTGTGTGATTTATTATGCTATTTAAAATTGTACAGACACATGTCAAAGAGGCTGTATTTGCAGAACAGGCAGGTCACAGCTGTGCTGCATGTGGGGCCTTCTTACCTACAGGTAAACTTTGTACTGACTCACTTATTAGTTCTGCATCTTTAGCACAGCAGAAGTATTTATTATGACATCCATTTCTCTGATTCTAGGTACACCCATCATGATACTATTGGTCCTCAGGCCAATCCTCCATTGGGCATTCATTAAGAGCCAGAGTGACAGGCAAATGTGAATTACAATTACAATAATTCCAAGAAAGGAATTGATAAGGAAAAGTTAAGGCACGGGTCTGTAGCTCAGCGATGGTAAGGACCTCCTCAACGCCTGACGTACTACTGTAGCCACACTATACTATTGAAATAAAAAGGCCTAAAGCACTGGTACTGGTTCTCAGGGGCAGTATGTGAGCATGTACAAATGGGAAAACAAGGGAAAGTTCAGCAAACATGTGAGGTAGAGCTGGTTCACTGCAGCTGTTTAGGGCACCCTGAGTAGGGGTACCTGTCACCTTGCACTGTTTTGCAATTCTCTTAATGAAGTTCCCAGTTAACTTCTGTAGTTTTGCTGCTTGTAAGCACATTAAGCATTGTCCATTTGCAGTGGGACATGATGGGTTTACATACTTTATACTAATCCAAATCGGCTGCCTTGCTGTGGATACGTTACCTGTTTGATGACCAGATGTCTTGTTTCACGGTCGGCAGGGCCTGGAAGGGTCCAGGCCTGTGTCCCAACACTGGCTACGGGTGAAGGGACTGTGAGAGCTCTAAGGACAGCCGGGTTCCTGGGGAGGCTTTTCTCCCTGCGCCCATCACCGACCACAGCACTCCCTCACGGGAGCTGCAGCGGAGCCAATTCAGCGTAGCTCCGGAGGAAACTGTGCTGGCAAAGGCATCCGGGTGACCCGCTGGGCCGAGGCAGCTCTGGGGGCCGCGGCACGGGAGCGCGGCTCCCCGCTCCCGGCCGGCGCAGGGGCGGCCCCCGCGGGGCGCTGCGCGGGGCC
>VXBQ01002615.1:137197-161412 GCA_013400175.1 Phainopepla nitens | reverse complement strand
AGACGCTGCGCGAGCGGCCTCTGTGTGTGTGTGTGTGTGTGTGTGTGTGTCCCTCGCGGTTGCGGGGTCCGAGATAAAGCTGAAGGGAAGCTGCAGCGGCGCCGTTCATAGCCCCAGGCTCGGGCTCTTCTCCGCTGGCCCTTCGGGAAGGCGGAGGTACGGCGCCCAGGGAAAACAGCAGCGAGAAGCCGTTCCCAGCCCTGGTGTCGGTCTGTCCCCCTCCGGCGATTTGGGGAGCTGGAGCCCGCTCTGGGTCAAGCCTCGTCTAGCCGCACCCATCCGAGAGCATCCAGCCCAGCCGCCCTGCCTCGACTGCCCCTGCCTCTAGCAGGACAGATTCCCTCCACGAGTTTCCAGCCCCCTGAATCCAAAGAACTTCAGTCAGGGCTCCAGCCGTCAGGAGATAGGCCAAGTGAGAGATAGGAGAGATAGACTGACACCATTTCCCCCTTTGTCCTTTGACCCGCTTGCTCGAAATCCAGGGCACCATCTTGGGGAATGTGCCTGGCAGTTTTTGTTTGGGGTGTCTTTTTATTTTGGGGAGTCCACAGGATTGGGCAGTTTTGTATTTAGTCGTTATTTGCTGCTGTTTCTGACTGTTGCTAATCTGCTTTTTAGTAAAGGGTTGTTTTTTTGTTTCATCTACTTATATTCATTACTTACTTGGACTCCCTCTCTCCTGAGGGAGATAGCTGGACCCAGAGGCTTCTCCTTTAAATTGCCTTAAATCAAAACAAATATTAATTCAGATCTGTGGTCCAATCAAATCAGGACCCTTTGCAAGAGCCAAGAAATCGTCCTTTTGATTTTGAGTAGGACAAGTCTGAAATGCTTGATATGTGTCAGAGGGGATAAGGCCATGGTAAAAGTATTGGCGACAATAGCCATTGTCAGATGAAGTGCCAAAAATGGCATATAGTGTGAATGCAGCCCTTACCTCCCCATGTCCTCAGATTTGCACAGCTATAATTTTTCTGTTAAAATGAAAAATTGGTTTCTTTTGTCGCTTGTTTTTTTCTTGCCTCACATTTACATCAGATATGCAGTGGTAATAAGAAAAAGCATTTCT
Organism: Phainopepla nitens; assembly: GCA_013400175.1. Taxonomy (NCBI): domain Eukaryota; kingdom Metazoa; phylum Chordata; class Aves; order Passeriformes; family Bombycillidae; genus Phainopepla; species Phainopepla nitens. The sequence goes on along the minus strand of VXBQ01002615.1, from coordinate 160,343 downwards.
CACTGAAGACCTGTTACAGCAGATCCTCTGCATTAGGAAACGACATTATTCCAAAAGAAAAAAATGTAGTGATATTACTTCAAAAAAGCTGGGATACTTAAATAACTATTGCTCAGAGTCTTTGTAATTACTTCCTAAAACTGAGAAACAAGTACTTGGGAGAATAATAGCTCTGCTAACTACACGGATGAATGTGTGAATGGAAGTGCTCCTGCAGAGCCATCAGCCTGTCAGTGGGACTTCGGCAGAATCGAAACTAAATAAGTTTTATGTAATTTTGATTCTATTCTATTGCAAATACTATGAATAAGGGATATTAATCCAGAACAAGATTTGGTAGAAGGGCAGCAGAAATATTTGCACAGGTGTTACTGGAAGACTCTGGATAGTGCTGTCTGCTGTATTTCTTCTTTCATTTGGTGCATTCTATTTCCTTCCCATTTTGAGGAGTTACTAACCTGGCAGTCAGGAAATGCAGCCTTTCCATCTCCTTTATGTGTTTGCTAGCTCTTGCTCCTCTTTTGCTGCTGTGATATGTTGATGCAGTAACAAGTATGTGGAGGAGCACAATTGTAGACCTAAAGAAACTTGACACCTGGAGTTGAAAAGTCCTGTTGATCTTACATTTGCTTTTATAATTCTATAATTGCAACTGCACCTCAGTATTTTCCAGCACCTGGCATGGAGCTGCTCTGGTTTTTGAAATGGAATAACAAAAATGTTCTTGTTTTTGTAACTTCATTACGGCAAAATATTTGTTTGGAAACAGATGTTTTCATGTATTTATTTATTGTGTGTAAGTTTTTGTGGCCTTTGAAACTAGTAGGAATCATATGCATGTATTTCAGTGGAGTGCTCTACCTGGAGAGTGAAAATAATAACATTTTTATGTTTTGCCTCAGGTAGGCAAAACGTAAAAAATATTCACCTCATGCTTCCTGTATTCCTGTGGCTCTCACTTCAGAAGTGCTTGCTGTGAGCAAACAGAATAGTGCCGGGCCCAGGTGTCCTGGAGGGCACAGGCTGCAGCCCTGCCACCTGGCCTGACTGCAGCCACGTGGCTCTGCTGCTACTCCTGCCCGCCATCCCTCCAGTGCAGCTAAACCTGATCCTGACTGGGAATTGAAAATGATGTATTTATGTGGCTGGATTTCAAGCAATACTCTAAATCTCTCATGTATAATGCAGTGTATTCGGATGCGTATGTGTATGAGGTGAAAAGATGTAGGCAAACTTTTTTTCCCCTTGCTGCATTTTTCTGCTACAGGAAATGTAAGCTTCTGTCAAAAACTGAAATATTCAGCTGCAGTTCACAAGTCATGCTCTAGATAGTAATTTGTTTTAAAAATAGTTTAAATAATATTTTTAGAGAATGTTCAGAATAGCTATTGCATTACAGAGAATTTTCCCTCTTGCAGTCTGCTTGGAGTACTTTTTCCTATCAGAACAGCTTTTCAGCTTGTACTTGGAACATTTAATTTTCATTTTTGAATTGCTTAATTACAAATTATAAGTATTTGATGTAGCCTGCTGTTTCCATTCGAAGAACTAAATGTGCTTTGAAAATGCTGAGCTTTATTTGGCCTTCTTTGCTCCTTTCCCTGTCTTGAAAATTTTTCCCATCTATGTGGGTTCAGAAGGAATTTAGAGTACTTTAGTAATGTTCAGTGAAAACATTTAACACTGGACTGCAGTTTACTTTTTCGTGGGAGGGGTGGGGGTGTGGTGGGTGGTGCTATTTTTTTAACCCTTACAAACTCTTCATGTGGTTAGAATAAACAACATGTCCAGGAACATATTACAACAAAATGAGCTACTAGCTACTTTACAGTTAATATGGATCTTCTTCACTTGCTGGGTAACCTACCTGGGCTTTGGGAAGCTGGTAAGAAGGATTTCTGTATTACATGCTCTTGGCAGATCCATGCAGTAATATTGATTGTAGCCTGTGGTAGATTCATAGAAGAGTATTGATTGGTCCTGCATTGAAATGCAGGTTATGCTTACCTACACTCGGTGTGGGTGTCTTAATTAAAAAACAGGGCAGGGAAGAAAGCAGTGAGAGGATAAAACTGTTGACTCTCATGTGTCTGCAGTTTCCAGAAACTGATGAAAGCTCTTGAAGCTAATATGAATTGTTGATTAGGCAAAGCATTAACAATATTATTTTTCTCCCCTTTTTAACAGCTGCTTGCAGTGGAGAACTGGAACAGCACACAGAGAGACGAGGAGTCATCTATAGTCCTTCTTGGCCATCAAACTATCCTCCAGCCATAAACTGCAGCTGGTACATTCAAGGAGATCATGGAGATATGATAACAATTAGGTATGGTGTGATGTATGTGGAGGTAAAGGGTTGCTGTGCTGAAATGAAACAAAATGTGAGTTTAGCTGATAGGGCAGTGTGAGGCTGCTTGATTACACTGGAATGTGGTTCAGGTTGGGCACCTCTCTCTTTTTAAAAAAGCTTCACTGTATTTTGTTTCTCCAAGCTGCTTCTGACATCTATTATTACAGAAGTCACTTGTGGTCTTTTACTGTATTTATCTTCACAATGCCTGTGTGAGATTTCATCTACATTTCATACAGACAGAGGAGGGAGTGGGAAACAGCAATGTATTTACTCACATTAAATAGTCCCCTTTCCCTTCATTGCTTATAAGTAGGAGTAGGTGAAGGCTATAAAACCTGGAACAGCTTCAGTGGACATGTAAAATTCCTAGGGAAAAAATAGCATTTTCACTAATGTCTTGAAATGGTGCTATGTTTAATAGACAGTTGAAGATAATTATTGCTTATTGTTACTTGTTTACCAAGAGACACATACTTTTCTGCTTAATATTTATTTCCAACAAATCGAGTAATAGTTAGTGTTTGTGGCACAATTTCACCACAATTCTAGAAAAAATGCTATTCAATAAAGACTAAAGTGTACTGCAGATGGTTTGTGAAGAATGTTTAGGGTATAATATGAGCATACTGTGAATGTGCTTAATTTCTCTGGGCTAATGGTAGGATCTTTCAAGATGCAAGAATTTCTTACTTAAAAAATAAAACCTAGGAAAAGTTGTTTTGGGGGCTTTTAGTACTGTTACATTTGACTCCATCTGCTCATTCTTTGCTCAGCTGCTGAAAAGGACTGCAAAACCTCTTCAGCTGCAGATGCTCAGAAATTGAAAACAAATCTGCCACAGATGGAATAATAGGAAGGCTCCACCATCCATAGTTCAAAATAGGAGCTACTCACCAAAAGAAATGAAGTAAATACCTGCCAGCATTTGAAATTCATAAATAGAAACACTCTTTTAAACCCCATTACATTACATTGGACTTTGGGAGTTTGTTTCAAAGCAGAGATTGTTGGAAACTGAGAAAGCTTACAAATGAGACACAGGACTTGACTCTGGAGAATAATGATTCAGTTTATGCTATGAAAATGTCTCAGAGCTCCAGGTAGAATTAGGTAGAATTAGGACTCTCTTCTGCAAGTATGAGTGTAACAGAGGCTAAAGAAACGAAGCAGCATGAGGAGTGGCAACTGGTAATAAAGTGTGTACAGCTTACATGTATGCACAGCAATAGGACTTCAAAGATTTCTTCTTAATGGTTTTTTTCTGTCACTGAATACACAGCCACATCCTGTCCTCCTCTGCACATGCAAACAATAGAAACTACATCTTCACATGCCGAGGACTAGTGTTGTGGTGTGAGGTTTCTGTCTATAAATGTCCTTGGAGTTACTCACTCCAGTGTGTGAATGCAAAATGTTACAGCATCTGAGGATTTCTTTACAAGGCTGTTGCCCTTGCAGTGCCAAGGATGTAAAACAATGTAAAAAGAATGCCTAGGCTCAGAGGTTACAAATGCACACATGTTCTCTGCTTTCCAGTTGGATATGCTTCTTATTCTAACAATGTTGTGTTGGTAAGGGCATAAGAGTAGCTTTTTAAATTTTCCTAGGAAAATCAAACACAGTTCTTGTGCTAACATCTGGATTTTGAAAGGTTCCAAAAATCCCCATCTCCTTTTTGTTGTGTTACACAGTGTGCACTTCCTTTGATCACGAATTCTTGTTGACAGTAAGACAGCAGTGTTATGTAAGAGATGATATAATGAGATACAGCAGGAGTCATTAAGAGATAAAATGCCAGTTGAAAGTATTTTTTATTTCTAAGCTGTTTGCACTTGGTGGTTATTTTTTATAAACCTAGTTTTCAGCAGCTTTCAGTAGAACAGTGACCAGATCCACAAGTGTATGTGAGATGCTGGCTTCTGTGGCCCTCTCCTTCAGAAGCTGTCTTAATGTCTGTCTTACATGTGTATATTGATTTTCTTCATATCCTCACATTTCCATGCTTACTGTTTTGCTTTATAGTGAGCCTCCCTCCCCTTCCTATACAGGAAGTATATGTTCTTTGTGCTTATACCACTCTGTATGCACATTTCAGTACTTTCTTTCAAGTTCATGTGTCTGATGGAATGGTTCTATTGAGACCTGTGAACAAGTCTGTAGCCACTGTTTTCCAGGACTGTGTTATGTCTCTTTAGATTCAGGTAATCAGTTGCTTGCTATTGTTTTGGAAACTACTTGATTTTTCCACCCATTTTCTCTATTTTTATGCTTCTTTTCACAGAGGATTACATAAAATCGTGTAAGATCACATAAAGATGTCATATGCAGTAACTGCCTTTGTACCACTGTTTACAGGCTTTATAGGTTTATGTTTCCTCATATCTAAGAAAGAGATGAAAAAAACTTCTGGTTAGAAGTTGCTGTTACTTGATAATTGTAGTTAACCCTGGTGTGGATGGAGTATAAATTTATTATTTTATTATTGGAATTTAGGAGACTACAAGTAAAATGTTCTTCATGTTCAGCATTCAAGATAATCATATTGAAAAGTGATCTACTTAGTGACCCACTCAAGCTGTCTCTTATTAATTGAGGTGAGAGGATCACCTTCATTGGCTTTCACTGCAGTGATTCATAACACTGGGCTTTGAAAAAAGAAATTGTCAGATACCATTTGAGTTTCAATTTCTGCATAAAATTGAGGTCATATATTCTTGGTGATGTGTAATTGTGTGAAGAGTTAAAGTGGCTACTTCACAGTCTATTTACCAAACTCATAGTGTTTTAGAACTTGATGTTAATTGAAAAAAACCTCATAATAGCCATTTACTTGTTCAGCTTTTGAAGGAATAGCCCCAGTGTCTCTTGCCTAAGGTTATGCAGTTAGCTGGTGCTTGGGAGCTGGGAGCAGAATAAAGCTTTCCTGACTTCATGTCCTTGTGCTTCAGTGGTTAAGCAGAAGTTTTTAATGAGCCAATTAAGTCATCAGTTGTTCACAGTCTACACTTTTGGTGAGAAGTTGGCAAATAGAAATAACTTCTCTTGCTTAATTGGTTGGTTGGTTTTATTTTGTGACTGTGCTTTACTGAACTATCCATAATATTTATTCTCCAAATTTAAAATTAGTTTGGAGGGCTAAATTGGACATTTCCTTTTTTATTTATTTACTAATTGCTTTCATTCAGATTTTACATCCCACGTTTGTCCTTTTCCAGTTACTAAGAAAGCTTTCTTTTTCTTTAATCTCTAATCCCTCGTGCCTAAATTACTGAAAGGATTGTAGAGAATTCCCTACATTATTTATAGAAGTACTTTTTTTTTCCCTAGCTGCTACTGTTCCACTCAGTGCAGATGGCAAAAAAACTAAGCTCTGCTAAGCATTCGTTTTGCAAAAAGCACATTTTTCTCATATATATATATAGACTATTAATGTGTGTTTATCATAGTCTGGTTTAGTGAAGTACTTTGCAGCAATGTGAAAGTACTTGTCAGATAATAGCAAGATACCATTGTAGGCTGTTACTTCATATGAGTACCTAGGTGAGAACTGCTATGTATGACTAACCCTGTAATTTTCTGTAAACTAGAGTTCTGCTCACTGTTGGAGGCAACCTCTTTTTCAGTGTCACGCCAGTGGGAAAAGAATCAGATGAGTTTACTTATTTCTGCAGAATTCAGTAAAAACAAGACTTGGTGGTGCATTTCTCAGTTCCCATTGAGTTGTTCTGATCCTCCTATTTTGAATACTTTCAGTGTTTAATAGGCTATTGTTGTACTTTTCTATAAAAATGTGGAAGAGATATTCCAAGAGCAAGACAGTAGCATCTTTCAGGAGAAACAAAACCTGCAAAATTTGGTCCAGTAATTTTGGAAATCTTGTACACCAGTCTCCTTCTATATTCCTGCATTGTTTTGGAGATCCACAGGTAGCAGTGAGAACAGCCTAAGGGCCTGGCCATTTTAAAGGATGTTCTGTGATGGGTGTAGTATTTTGTTTACATTGTAGTTCTGGTGCTGGAAATACCAATGTCTGACAGCTTTTCCTCTCCCTGCCCTGTGAACTAGGGCTGTGTGCTCTGGTTGTGGAGCTGAAAAAGCCTGGAGGAAAGCCAGGTTCTGCTTCCCTTTATCACCAAGGGCCAAGATGCCAAAGCAGGGGAGCATCCCTCTAGAAGTGAAGCTCTTGGCTGGAGGGGATGTCTGGAGCAGGCAGGCTGTAGCTGAGGAGTGCAGGAGCTGCAGTTTGGAGCCACTGTGCCCTGCAGCTTGCACGGTAGGATGGACCTCTGGGTCCCCATTCCAGCTCTGCAGAACTCTGAAGACTTTGCTGGAGAGGATGAGTAACTGAGCAGACCTGCCTTTAGCTTTTCCTCTCAGATCCTGTGCTTCCCTCCCCAAGATGTTTACAAATACTTTGGTACTGACTGGTGCCACATGAGGTGTGGGTGATGGCTGTATATGAGTACTCTGTTTCAGTATGGCTCCTGTTTCTTGTTTTAGTCACAAAAAAGATGTAGTTTTTTTGATACAAAAGGTCTGAGACTTCTCTGAAGAACAGTAACCACAGATTTCAGTACTTTTCCAAAGACTGTGCAGTGTCTGTGTAGTCCTGCAAGGGTACAAGCACAAATCTTTGTCTTGTATTTCCACTGTATACCAATACTCATTCAACCACTGGACTTACCCTTTTGATAGAAAAATTTTCATTCCAGTTTGAGAAAGCTCAGCTGAATAAATAAATGTTTTGTGGATAGCAAAATTAAGTTATTTCTCAGAGGACTATAAGAGAGCAGCTCTACATCTAATTAGAGATGATAAAGAAAGTAAAGCAGTGGAGGCTGTGTGCAGTATTCAGGACTCTTGGCTAAAATAAATCAACTTAATGTCAGAGTAGGATGGCAGAAACTTCTCACACAAAACTTTATTGTCACAAATGCATTATAAAGTGAAGTCAAATTTCTTATACTTACAAGTGCAAACATATGTGTTGATATTGTTTTCATATTTCTTTAGAAGGTAGTTTTTTTGTGGTGAGGGCTTGTTCAAGTATGCTTTTGGTCTTGTGTAAAATCACCATCAATATAAATGAGGAAAAACTCGCTTCTAGTAGGGGCTTTTCATATAACTTAAAAGGGTGCTGAAATAATGACAATGCCTAAATCACAAGAAAATACATCTGTTGATTTGTTTGCATAAGGGGGAACATAATTGCTTTGGCTCTTAGCAGAAGAAATTTTATAGCTGCTGTGGTATCTGTTACACATAAAACTTCACATTAGAACTAGAACATACACAGAGAAATTGTATTTGAAACTTTTAGGCACTTGGGATTAAGATGTTTGCTTTTGTAAAAGAGTTTGTTTTTGTGAATATTCTGTATTGCCCTTTTTGAATACAAAGGCATTTTTTTCAGCAGCTTGTGTATCTCCTGGAGGCATGGTGTTCTTAGGGAATCTATTAAGCACAGTGTTTCCTTGCAAGTCTATTCTGCCTCATCAGAATTAACTCTACTATTCTGTACTCTGTGGCTGAAGTTTGGATTTGTTAGTGAAGAAGTGTGGGATTGTGCTCTGTATCTGTCTGAGATCCACAACTGACACTCAGGAAAATCAATTATGCTCTGTGTTCTGGGCTTCTGCTCTGGAAGCTGGAACTAAAGGTTCTTCCTCTTCCACAACCAAAAATAGCTGTTTATTAGCAGTGTACAATACTAGACTTTCAAGGTGCAAGTAAAAGATATTAATTATACACTAATGCAGGCTCTTGAGAGGTATTGCTGTCATCTGCAAAGGAGTTTGTAAACAAGATATGTGCATCTAGCTGACTAGTACTCTCCTTTTGTATGAATCTTAAAAGTGTTAAATATGGTTCTTTTTTTTTTTTTCTAGAAAGAAATGCATTTTAAAGTAAGTCATAGACAGCTTATTGTACAGGCAAATTCTCCCCTGGGTTTGTGCAGTCTGTGTTGTGTAACCACACTATGGCTGAATTATTTGCTTGATAGACAAAAGTAGCTCTTTTCAGCAGAGTGAGGAAAATGAGTGGCTGTGGGACCCAGTTGGAGTGCTGGGAACTGGGTAAGATAGGAGAACAATTTGTTTCCTGTTTAAGGTTGATCCTGGTACATCTAAAACAACTACGAAAGTAAAGGATCAAAAGATTTAGTAAATGAACTGGTTTGTATCATACAAACAGATTTTTTTTTTAGTCATTCCCACCCCCTTCCCAGTTTTGAGTTTCCATTTCTTGATTGGGTGACTGTTCCCTTTTCTTAAAAACTTCTGCTGTTGGGCAGATAGGTATTTCTAACACTTAGTCAAAAAGTTTTCATTAAAAATTTTTATGAACAATCCTCCAAGTAGATGATAGGAACCCTACATGATGTGTGGTGCCAAAATGAGTTACAGAGAGCAAAACTGATGTGGTAGCTCAGTAATGCTGTCTAACATCTCTAGTGACAAACAAACTTTTTGTGAGTACCTGTACCCTGATGCTTTGGATAATTCTTTTCATGATACAGTGACTGTTCACTTTCTTGGTCATCAAAAACATTTTATGCAGAACACCTGCAGCTGAAATACTTTGGTTTATCTTTGAATGGCTGAGTACCTAAATCATTTATTTTGGCTGCACAGTCATCTAAAACTTCCTTGCAAAATATGCTGGTTTCAGAAGCTTGATGAGATTGCTTATAGCAAAGAATTCAGTGCTGTGGCAATATTTCTTCACAGCTGGGAAGACACACATAGGCTGGTAGGAGAAAAAGAGAAGAGGAAGGACATTTCTGGGTGGATTGTCCTTGCACATATGTTGTTTGTCATCTCTTAATTTCCATTTTAACTTACCTCTTTCAGTAGTCCCTTACTTCTCATGCTCTTACTGATAAAAGTTTTTTTGAGGGTTATAGAGCCTATGTGTTTGGCAGAACTTACAGGTGTGGGTGGGCTGAGCCTCCTGCTTAAATGAATTAGCTAGTTTACATAGTTGCTGTTCTTTCAACTTCAACTTTCAACTTCAAAGGTCAAGATCTGGCAGCCTTTTGTAAATACACATTGATACCAGAAAATTATCTTCCCATTTATCTTTTTTCAAGGGATTTGTCTTTGATGGTTGTGAAGAATCCTTTAGGGAAGGACATCTGTATTTTGCAGCAGATTTTCTTCCTTTCTGAAAATTCTGTCTAGATATTTGCATGGAGTATGCACAAACTTCTACCAAGTTAATTTGGTGTAGCTGAGTTACATAAAAAAGGACCAAAATAAATTTTCAAGTTTTCTGAACAGTGTGCCCTTTCCTAATGAGTATACTTTTCTGTGCAGTCTGCAATCTGCTATTGTCATTGCAGATTGCTGAATAGAAATGCAATCAGTTTCATCAGAGAACAAATACCACATATGGTTCCTGAGCCACAGGTCAGGGAGTATTTATCCAGTTGTGTTCAGTGTTCTGCCAACAGTCAGGGCACCTCTTTGCACTAAATAAGCTACTGTTGAATAATCACTTGGCTTGTGTCAGCAGAAGGGCTAGAAATTTGACTGTAAAATGTTATAGTCTTGTTTGCTCTGCATTTGCACTACCTGAAAGGGAATATTTTAATCTTTAAATTAAAAGACAATGGGGTTAGATTTTAGGTTGCATTTCCACCCCTATTCTCTTCTTGATCTCTCCTTGCCCATCCATAGCTCAAAGAGGGGATTTGTGTCTCTCGTACTTAGCCCTTTAGGGTTCTGTGTACTGCTTCCTATTGTTCTTTTTCCAAGACATCCCTAGTTTCATAGCTTTTATGGTTGGAAATGACTGCTGAAATTAATCTACTTTCTGTACAATGTATTGCGGAATTTTGCCTTTCTTCGTATCTGTATTTTAGGAAGCAGTTTTATTTAAGGACTGAGTAAAAGAGGACTCATTCCTTCAACTTTTGGAGCTAATTTGGTATGATGTTTATGCTTGTGAGATGAGTGCTTTTCCAGACTGGGGGATGTGCTTTGTTTCTGTATACTCAAGGTAGTATATAGAAGGTTGATGTTTCATTGCCTTTGAATGTGATACCTTTATGTCAGCACCTTGATGCAGAAAGTCAGCCATTAGTCTGTTCCTTCTCTGTTAGGTTTTGTTCCAGATAAATGTCCTCCTTGTAACTTGTGCTTTTTGTTCTTAACAGTTTTAAGAACTTTGATTTGGAAGACTCTCAGAAGTGTGCAGTAGACTGGTTGATGATTGGCCCATCATCCAAGAGGGAGGAGTACAAAGTGTGTGGATCTTCCATACCTCCATCTTTCATCTCTGCAAGGGACCATGTGTGGATATTTTTTCACTCAGATGCATCAAGCTCAGGACAGGCTCAGGGATTTCGCCTTTCTTATATTAGAGGTAAAATCTTATGGGTTTGTTGGCTTCACTTTGTACTCTTGCAAAACTTGGAAGACGGTAGTGCTTTTTTTTGGCAGGCATCGTGGGCCGTTGATGACCATAAAGTATTGGTGTGGTAGCACTGATATTATTTGCACGTGGCTTTTTAACAGTATTGCTGAAGTATACTGGCCTGACTAATTAGCTTGTGACATGCATGGTAGTAGATGTTGAAAAGTAATATCAGATAGCTCCAAAAGTTTTGATACTGATTTTTTTTCTCCTCGTCCTCTTTCACAGGAAAGATAGGTCAGTCTGTGTGCCAGTCAGACGAATTCCGTTGTGCAAATGGGAAGTGTATTCCCAGTACTTGGAAGTGTAATTCCATGGATGAGTGTGGTGATAACTCAGATGAGAAAAATTGCACCGTCCCTCCAACTGACCCTCCATCCAGCATCTGTCCCTCAGGAATGTTCCAGTGCAGTGCAGCCCACTCCACCAAATGCTTGATGAACGAGCTGAGATGTAATTCGGTTAAAGACTGTGGGGATGGTTCAGATGAAGATAACTGTCCTGACCTTTCCTGTGGCAAAAGGCTGGGTAATTTTTACGGGTCTTTTGCTTCCCCAGACTTATTCCGTGCCGATCACAGCAGGTCCGACCTTCGCTGCACGTGGTATGTGGACACCCAGGACAATCGGCACGTTCTGCTGCAGCTCACTCTGCAGTTAGGCTACAATGACTATGTGAAGGTGTACGATGGCATCGGGGAGAGGGGTGATAAATTAATGCAGACCTTTTCACACCACAACAACAGGCATTCTGTGAGTGTGGAGTCGTCAAAGGGCCAGCTCACGGTCTCCTACCACGCCCGCTCCAAGAGCACTGGCCATGGATTCAATGCCACCTATCAGGTGAAAGGCTATTGCCTTCCTTGGGAGCACCCTTGTGGAAGTGATGAGGAGTGTTTCACAGATAAGCAGCATTGTGATGGCTGGTGGCATTGTCCAAATGGGAAGGATGAGGAGAACTGTCCTGCTTGCCAGAAGAATGAGTACCCATGTGAAGGAAACAGTGGGCTTTGTTACTCAATACTTGACCGCTGTAATAACCAGAAGAACTGTCCAGATGGCTCAGATGAAAAAAACTGCTTTACTTGCCAGCCAGGAAATTTCCATTGTGGGACAAATCTGTGCATCTTTGAGACTTGGCGCTGTGATGGCCAAGAAGACTGCCAGGATGGCAGCGATGAACGTAACTGCCTGGTGATTGTTCCCAGGAAGGTCATCACAGCTGCTCTCATTGGGAGTCTCGTCTGTGGCTTGCTGCTAGTGATAGCACTGGGTTGTGCATTTAAGTTGTATTCTCTGAGGACCAGGGAATACAGGTAAGTGTCTTGCTTTGTTGATGTTTTCATAACTGTGGTGGTTTTTTCCATTTTGTTAAAAGAAAAAAGTCGATTCTTCACCAGAGAGTTTGCAAAATACTCTGAAATCAAATCCAAGGACCTGATGACAACTAAACAGTAGTCACTGCATTAGGTTTAGAAAAAATTTCTGGGAGTAGTGAGCAGAAATATCAGCTCTTCTGTGGTCTGTGAGAATTACTTGTTTATTGTGCAATATGGCAGAATCTGTATCTAACCTAATCTGTCTTGAGCAGTTTCCTTTTCCTTCTCATCCCCTTGCAACCAACCCCTTGCCCCTGCCAAAAACTGAATGCTGAACTGCTACAGTGAAGTCTTCACTGAATCTGAATTGAACCCTTCACCCCTCCCCAGATACTCTAGCTCGCAGTTCTGCTGAAAGTCATGTCCTGCTGTCGTGGGGCCTGTTCTGAGTAGGAGTTGTCCATGGCATAAATTGGGCCCCTTTCCCCTGGTTCTGTATGCCTCATTTTAGGTGTAGTGTGTGTGTGGTGTTTTGCCTCTGTGTTACATACATGTGCAAGTGGGGTTCTGCCTTGCAGGAGAGAGTCATAAGGGACTTTCTGGTTCTTATCTCCTCATGTGCACCAGCTCTGTGCTATGCTGCTGACACTGTGACTTAACATTCTCTCCTGACCAAATCTGCATGATTAAGGACCTGAAAAAGAGCTGCTGTGCTAAGGTGGGAAGTTCAATGCCTCTGTTCTGGCAGGACTGGCAGACTTCTCTGCAACTCAAGCTGCCTCTGTTGTGTGATTGTTTCCAGTTCTCAATGTCTTTTCCAAAAATAGCCTTTGGGCCCTTGCTGAATAAGTTACTGCTGCTACTGGCACAGCCATTACTGGCCAGCTGAAAAAACTTCAGTTGCCACAGTGTCCAGCCTGAGACTGCACTGGAGAGTTTACTGGTTTGATTCATTCCTATTTATACCCTGTACTCTTAATCATTTTGTTTTTGCATCCTGATAAGATTTTCACGGAGCTCAGTGGAAGGTTTGTGGTTTTACTCGTAGCATGAGCCCTTGGGCACTGCTTTTATACATTAGTGTCAGGGAGGCAGGACAAAGTATTACTTCTGTTCCAGGTTTTCTCTGTGCTTCTGTTTGCAGAGCATTTGAGACCCAGATGACACGGCTGGAGGCAGAGTTTGTGCGGCGGGAAGCTCCACCTTCCTACGGACAGCTGATTGCACAAGGCCTCATTCCCCCAGTGGAAGACTTCCCTGTGTACAACGCATCACAAGTATGCAGACAAGTGCCAATGAATATTTCAGCAGCCAAGCTACTGTAAATTAGATAAAATCAATCTGGAACTGTATTTGAGTGGCTGTGCTGATTGTATGGAAGTAATATAAAAATGTGTGTGCGTTACGTGGAGCTGAAGAGCCACAGTTCCACAGGTGCTGGGGGTAGTTTTGAACACACTGAATGTATTTGGTGGGGAACAGCAGTGAGATTAGCACTTCTGCTGTGCATCAAGACACAATGAATAGAGACAGAGAGGCAGGTCAGAAAGTAAATAGAAAAAAAAGGCTTTTCAAGCTGAAACTGTAAGTGCACCTGAAATCCTAAGAGAAGAAAGTTTCTAGCAGTATTTTTGGAAAATTAAGAATTTTCCAAAATGATTGTTTTTAATTTACAGGTAAATTACACTGGTAAGCCATTAAGTAATTTTATTTCATTGCTGAATACTCAGAAAACTCCTGTACCGTGTCACAAGTATCCATCTGAAATACAGTTCCTAATGTGATAAAGCACTTGTAGTTTGTTACTCCAGTAGAAAATGAGCTTCCTGGGCAGACAAGTAGAGCTTAAACTCATAGAGGAACCACTGTAAGGGACAGAAGTTGTGGCTGCCCTTCCCTGGCAGTGTTCAAGGCCAGGTTGGATGGGGCATTGACCAACCTGGTCTAGTGGGAGGTGTTCACAGCAGGGAATTTGGAATTAGATGATCTTTAAGGTCCCTTGCAAGCCAAAGCAGTCTATGAATCCATGAACAGAGCTGTCTTTGGTGTTCTCAAATAGTTTGTTAGAAAATACACATTTAAGAAGGAAGCACGGGAATCAAGTCTGAGCAGTGTGGTAACGTGGAGATACTCGTGGGCAGAGCAGGGTTTAGAAATGTTTTGAGCCTGTGTGAAATGCAGCTTGGTTCCTGTGTTGCAGGCGTCTGTGCTGCAGAACATTCGAACGGCCATGAGGAGGCAGATGAGGCGCCACGGCTCCCGCCGGAGCGCGTCCCGCCGGCGCCTGGGCCGGCTCTGGAGCAGACTCTTCCACAGGCCTCGGGTGAGAGGACAGATCCCCCTCCTGACGCCTGCCCGCACCTCACAGACTACTCTGGGTGATGGAATCATCAGCAGTGCTGGTGGCACGGCTCGCAGTGCTCCGCCTTCCCCACAAGGACCTGGTTCAGAGGCAAATGGCCAGGCCGGGGGCCCACAGGAGGCTGGATGTAGCAGCTTGCAGCCAGAGACTGAAATTACAGAGCCATCGCCTTCCAACGTCTTCCAGCCAAATACTTGCACAGCAGCACCTGCAGAGCCTGAGGCTGGACACACCAATAAATCTTTAAGTGCTGACTCTGACAGAGAGCATAAGCAGTCCAGTAAAGTAGATACAGGAAAGGCTTTCAGAGATCCTTTATCTGAAAGTGTTACAGAAACGATCCATGGAGGGTCAGTATCTAGCAGGACTGTCCCAGAGCACAGTAGTTTCAGTGGAAGTCATCCACTGAGTGAAGATCCATGTAGATTACCCTTAAAGTGGGAGTCTGGGTATCCAGACAACCCTGTGAATGTTCATATCCAAGTGAATGGACAAAACCAATGTTGCCCTAACTCACACCAGGAGGAGCCTTTGGGTGTTCATGCAGCTTGTTGCCATTCTGTGGAAGTGCCAATGTTGCAGTCATCTACTTCCCTCTCTGAAAACAATACCAGTGATGATGAATCTTTACTTGTTTGCTAATAAACTTTTTTGTTTTGTCCATGTACATTTTGTAACTTCATTGTTTTTGTGGCAGTGCACTTTGATGGTAGGTGGTATGTCTGCACTCCCAACTTTTTCTCTTGAAATAAGTGTGCTTTAATCCCACAGTGAGTGCAGTACAGGACTAAATGGGACTAGTTTATGTCACCATTGCAATTCCTGAAAGTGCAGTGGGGCAGAAGGAGGCCAGTATGTGATGTTAGGGGCTAGGAGAACAGGAATGTGTCGCTGCAGGTTGGAGGCATCTCCTTCCTCTGGTATTTCTTTTATACTTTACTCACTCTGCATTCAGTGTTTCTTTGCCTTTCAGTGGTCTTACTGAACTAGGGAGCTCTGTTGGAACCTGGGGCAGACACCAGTCATTGTAACTCTTGAGTACTAAGCTACAAATAACATTGTCTTTTTAGGCATAATAATTTAATTAAAATTTAATAATTTTAATGAAACAAACTTAGGAGGAATTAAAATCCCTTGTAGCTTCCTGTTTTATAGAAACTCACTTCTTTTGCTCCCTTCAGAAATGTTTTGATGGCCATATGTACCTTGAAGCATCCACTAAATCCAGAGTTTCTGTATGGAATACCCAGAATGAAGCCAGGTGTCTCAGCTGCTAAAGCTTTGTAATGAGAGTGTAGCAGTGTTCAGTATAAGTGGGGTCCATTGAATCCTGGTTGCAGCAATATTTCTTTTTTGCATTGTCATGTGCTGCATTTTCTTCATAGTGGTGTTGTGAGTGTTGCAGAATTGTTTCCTCCTCTGCCCTTTGTCCTCTCCTCCCTTGTGTTTCCAGGGACTCTGTGCTGATACCCCTTTGAGTGTGCCTGAAGGACACTGAGGCTTTCCAGCTCCCTGGGGCTGCACTGGGAAGCACTGAGCACTTGGTCAGACTTGTGTTTTATTTGGAAATAAAATCTGTCTCACAAGTTTGCTTGTAAATCTGCTACGTGAGTGCAGATGTATAAGCCAGTGATTTTATTTCTCTTTTATTTTGAGAGAATGTTGTTTTGCTTTTTTATTTTTATTTGGTTTTTTTCTTTGAAGAACTGAAATACATCAGTGCCATTTTTAAAGCTGATACTGTGCAGATTGTACACACTTACATGTAAACTGGTGCCTTTTTGGTTTTTTATAGAGTGTAATTAAAAGTAAGCAAGTTATTTACCTGTAAGAAGGTGGCATTGTTCAAGGAGGAGTCCCTGCAGAATGACAGAACTCTGCTGTGGGATAGCTTGGTCCTGTTGTGGTGGCCAGACTCTCCCTGCTCCAACAGGAGCTCTGCTTCAATTCCCATGCCACAGAGACAAACAAAAGTGTTTTATGAAGGAGTTAACAAGGAAGTTGATGCTGCTGCTCTGTAAACATCCAAGTGTTCACCTGTTTGTTGTTGTAGGAATTCAAGTTGTCCAGAGTTATTAACTGAACTTGTGAAATTGGGGTCTTTGGCATCTGTGGGACTGAGTTCTGCTGCTCACAGGACTTTCCTGGCTGCAAAGGCAAACAGACTTCTGCACTGAACAGTTAAGTTTGCATCAAGGTGTCAAAGATTTTTTTCCTTTAAATTGGCTATATTTTGCCCTGGATCTTTCACCAGGACTCCCTTTGGGGGAGTGCCTTGAAAAAAACAAGGAATAGAACTTTAACCTACTAAAATGTAATATGGAAGAATTAAATAGAAATTATTTTTTTTTCCTCTTCTATTGCAAATTGGTTTCATACTGTGCATTCCAGAATTGGAAGATTCAAATTCTTAAGGGCATTAATACCAGGAAGGGCTTGTGGCAAAATGCATTGCAAGAGTTGTAGTTGCATTAAATAAATACTGCTTGGTAATTTTTTCCAGGTTCTTCTGTGATCAGGACTCATTTCATCAAAGAAAATTTAGTTTTGAAAGAGATCTTGCTTTCCTAGCATTTGTAAACATTTTGGGTGCATTCCACCTTTGCAAGGCCATGTATTGTAGTCATTGCACTGCCAGAGTAGTTTTTTCCATCGAAGGCTACAGGTTTTAGTGTCTTTCTTTTTTTCTTTTTTTTAATCTAAAGATAATTTTAAATCCATAGACTTGTATGTGTAAGGTAGTTATGTATAGTTAGGAGAAAGATTAAAAGGTTTATATTGTGTGGATATGAAGGACCTTAGAAATACATGTATATTTATTTCTGTTACAGAAAAATATTTCTATAATAAAATAATGCTGATCATGCCATGCCTTAAACCATGACCATCATAAGGCTTATGAAGTTGAAATACATACTTCAGAGTACTGCTGTATTTTGGGAACAACCCTGAACAGCTAAAACTGCTTTAAGATGTGTAACTTCACGTTATTTTTTATGTGTATCACACATATTTTGTGTATTGATTCATTTGGTAACTCAGTGAAAATTTCACCAAGAAGGTTTTACTTTTAGAAACTTAAAAAAAAAGTCCAGGTTAATGAAAATTTGATGTTGAAGTATTCAGAAGTGTCCACAGCCCTCATTACTGGACTGTACAGCTTTGCATCAATGAGAAATACAAGCCTGGTGCACTGACTGCTGTGTGCTGCAGGGCAGTTTTCTCTCCTAGCTCACCTCTTGGGAGGGAAGAGCCACAAATTCACTGTTGATTTTACAGAAGAAATCTTTGTTTGCACTGTGAGCACAGAGAGGTGCATTGCAGTGCCCTGGAATGTCAATACCTGCATTAATCACAACGTCTGCCTTAGTGCATGTCTGCCCTTCTGCCATCTCCTGTAGGTGTTAAAGAGGGAATCCACCATCCCTGAAGGCAGCTCAGTTCTGATTCATGTCAACTGCCTCCTTGTATTCAGAACTTCTTAAAATTAGAAAAAAGGAAAAAAGTGGAAATACAACGCTTTGAAGACTCTACAACCTTAAGTTACTCAGCTAGTAAACTTGTTAAAATTTTTGTTACTTTAATAATGTTTTTCTGCACTCTTTAAAGATTTTGTAGACAGGAAACAAAGTGTTTAAGTTGGTTGGTTGGTTTTGGTTTTTTAATATACAAAATTCCCCTGTCCAAGTGAGCAAAAAAAAAACCAACCAACAACCCTTCTTAAAAAAACTCCTTCCAAAAAAACCCTCGGAATAGAGAATAATACCTACTGGTTTAAAAAGAATACAAGCTCATAGGCAGCCTAAAGGGGAAAAGTGATTCCCTTCATATTTTCTCTACTGCTATTAAAGCAGGGAATATTTCTGTTAGAAATTCTGCTACCTTCCAGCTTGTCTATTCTATTACTCTGCAACATCCCTTTAACGTACTTGTTCTCTGTTTCTCTTCTCCGCTTTTTGGCTTTTTTGTTTGTTTTTAATTTGTGTTGTATATATTAATTTAGTTACAACATTTTACCATAGCATGTGTGCAGGCATATGATTCAGGTATGGCATCATGTTCACAAGTGTCTGCTGCTGCTTCCTGGACTGAGCAAGATACTAAGCAAGAAAGATGCTGGCCATCATCCTGCTTTGCCTTGCTTTGGATCTCCTAATTTTTAATAAAATTTGACGTGCCCAGAGCCTGTGGGTTTCTGACTGTCTCTTAACACCTAAGCTTGAGGATTCCTAACTGTACTCCCACAGTCTTAGTTTTTGACTCAGACTCTTGTATGTCAACCCATGACTCCATGTGTTGATGTGAATTTGCAGGGGGGAGGGTGTATTTTGGTTTGGTTTTGTATCTCTGTTTCTTTTTTTTTATCATCTGCTTTTTCTGGTGGCTGGTTGAAGGGATATCACTTTTTAAATAATACACATAAAATCTTGTTCCTAGTAAATTAACTGTTTTACACTGCTGCCTTTAATATGTATGCATGCATATATCCCAACTAAAACAAAAAGAAGCCCTGCAGTGTATGACTGTTAGGGTGGTTAAAAAAAATAATTTCTGAAGTACAGCCTCTCCTATTTCTGAGGCCAGTGCTTGTTTTGCTGTTGCTGATGTTTCTCCTTCCCTACCCATTGAGGTACTGCTGGCTGTGTCCTGCTCTTTTTCAGAAGAAGGTGAAGGCCGAGTCCTTTTGTGTTGACTGTGTTCCACTGACTTGGAAATCTTGATCTGTATTGAAGAGAATTGGACAGACTTGATGGTGATCCCAGATTTACCTGTAGCCATGAAGCATGGAAGGACCCAGTTTGATGCAGAGGGATTCCTTCTAGCCTGGCAGGAGGGCTTGGCTTTGCTTTGCTTTGCCATGAAATGCTCATTCAGCTACAGTGGCAGAAGCATTAATGTTTCATACTCTGATGTGAGGCTGAAATGAGAATAACCCGTTAAATGGAAATAGAGTAGTAAATGATGCCTGAGTGTTTGCAGGTCTTCTGCCAGCCTGTGCAGTACAATAGATGTGTCTTACAACAAACCAAGAGGCAAACTTGAGAAGCCTGAAGGGAATTGGGTACTTTTAAATCAGACCTTTCTCTGAGAGGAAAAACTGCTTTTGCTTATTTAAGATTTTTGGACTTGCCCAGAAGTTGAGTTAATCTCCCAAGTGAGTGCTGGGATTTAAAATCCAGTGCAAACAGCTGAAGCTTGCAGGCAGCACACCTTATGTCCTGTCCTTTGTCAGTGTCACCCTGGCAAACCGTTCAGTGAGCTGTTCTTCCCTCTTCAGATTCTGGCTTTTGTGTTCTTGGCTGCAGAGATTAAATGGTTACCAAGGCTGAGGTGAGTGGTGGAGGTTTACATTTTACTCCCCTTCATTCTAGGTGTTCCCTGCTTTATGATGCCTTCTGGATCTCCCTTCGATCACTGTGTCTTACTGTAGGACTTTAGGACAAACTTGGTTTTGACCTCTCAGCACCTTCTTACTCACTTTCTAATCCTTTTTCTTGGATTTTCCTTTTCCATTTTCCAAATGCAGAAGTTTCTCAGTGAAGATAGAGCACTGCTGAGAGGTGTCAAGGACCAAGGAGAGGAGGTTTAAAAACCAGAGTTTGGTTTGCCTGTACTCACAGCTGGAGGTGGAGACAGGACGCAACTCTCTGAACTCTAAAGGTTTAGGAAAAGACACATTCTGAGCAAAGTTTACCTTCATTTTTCTTTCAATATCTCTCATAGAACTCCTCAGC
Source organism: Phainopepla nitens (assembly GCA_013400175.1). NCBI lineage: Eukaryota > Metazoa > Chordata > Aves > Passeriformes > Bombycillidae > Phainopepla > Phainopepla nitens. The sequence continues at coordinate 140,154 of VXBQ01002615.1, read as the reverse complement.
AGGTGAATAACTGCGAGCAATTTCTGATTTGGTTCTTGATACAGAGGGGCTGGAAACCAAATGATTTTTCCCAAGGTTTAACAGTAAGTGAAATGTGACAAATACCTTGACAAAGGCCTCCAAATATGAAGAGTGGGACAGCATGTCTGTTGGGGGCTGGTTGGTTGGTCGTTTGTTGTCTTTCCTTTAATTACTTTGTTTAACTTCAGCTCTTCAGCATGTTTCTCTCACAGAATTAGCTTGCTGGGAGCTGGGCTGCGGCAGTGGCTCTGCCCTGGGCTCCCCAGGTGGAGGTGCTGCTCCCCGGGGCCACCAGCCCCTGTCCTGGGGTTGGTGCTGCGCTGGGGCTTGTGCTTGCAGAAGTGATGGATGATGAAATCTTGTCTGCGTGGTTCTGGATACGTGTTTTGTAAAGATGCTTCCAAGTGGAATGTATTATTAAATACACAGGGACTCATCTGTCCTTGAGCTGGGGGAGGGCTCAGAACTGAATCAGCATGTGCTGAACCCAAAGTGCAATCCCCAGATGGGCCAGGTTCTCTAGAGCTGTATTCCATGTTCCTTGTGGGTCCCTTCCAACTCATGATGGAAGGGATTCTGTGATTCTGTGAATCTCATCCCTTGATCCTTCCGAGATCAAACTCTTTGGTTTATGTGCTAATGTGAATGGAAAACAATAAATTGCTTTATCAAGCTTTTGAAAACGCTTGAGGGTGGCCAAGCCAGCAGAAGTACCTCTGCCTCATTCTGTCTGTGCTTCCCAACAGTGCCCACTCAGCTCCTGGAATTTTCTTCTCCACTTCTGTCTTGCAAAGCAGGTAGCAGAGTGATGACATATCTGTTGCTGCTTTTTTCAATCCTGTGATAAATCAGGTAAGAATAATCCAATCCATTTTTTATTGGCTTTGCCTTAGGCTGATTTACAGGTGATACTCCCCAGAGTATTTTTCTGCATTACAGCCTCTAATATTTTATGCTACATAAATATAATAGCACATAATATATAGGCTTATATAGTATTGCATTGCTATTCAAGCTTTATTTAAACTCCTTTCTGTTGGAAACAGCTTGCCTTTCTGTATCAAGTATCACAGTACTCTCAACATGCTGATAGTGTCAGCTGTTTCAAGGGTTTTTTTGTTCAGTGGGCTTTAAAATACTAGTAATTATGTCTCCTCTGGGGCAAGTTGCTTTGTCTTTAAGAAAAACCTCTCTTACGTGGATTGAGTGTGCTGCTAAATTTCATTTAGCATATGAACTTATATTTCTAATATTGTGCATTGATTTCTGTGGTTGGAAATTCTACACATTAGGCACTAATCTTTGCAAAGCCTTTAATGTAGGTGATGCTGGGAGCAGAGATGAAGCTGTTCCTAAAAATGGAACATCGTGGACCACTTTTTGGGGATTGGTGTGTAATTCAAATATGAGGTCTAGTAAATCATCGTGTTCTAAATTAAGCCTTCTGATTTAAGGCCAGATGTTGTTACTTTTAAGGCATATCAGTATAATCGGGGAAAACTTGAGCCAAACTCAATTAACAGTTATGAGGAATTTGTTCTTTAATTTTGCTTTTGATTTCCTTATATAACTGCCAAGAAGAGCCTTGGTAGCTGTTGCAGCATTGCTACTATTACTATTATCATTACCTTTCTCATTACCATACAGACTTGTCTCAAAAGCTGCAAAGTTTCCGTGCTGGCTGACTTCCATACCTAAATTGTTTAAACAAACAAAAATAAACCCGTGCCAAAACTTAGCAGTTCTGAAAGCAGTCAGTATTTCTGGTGCTGTAAGAAATTTAGTTTTCCCACTAGCTAGTAAAGGTATTGAAAGAATTAATCTGTTGGGAATTTTACCTCAGAAAGTGGATTTGGAGCTATGGAAAAGGAGACTTAGTCATGAGAGTCTCTGACATTAGTTAAAGGTTCAGGTGCTGCTTAGCCACAGGGAGGTCTGCTCTGAACTTATTTTTAAAGCAAGCTGAATATTTATTATTTCCATTAGCAAACTACATATTCATATTATTTAAAATGTGGAATCTTTCTTTACATTTGTGCATATATGTATACACACAAAACCACAACTTTTTTTCTAGCTAAATATATATTTTAAACTCTTACAGTTAACAGCTTTATAGAAAGAGAAGAATGTAAGCTGTGTTTCTTTTTAGTGTCATCTGAAAGTTTGGAGAGAGATTAATAGAATTTTAATATATAGCTATTATTATTATTGTATTACAAAAGTATTTTTGAATAATTAACTAAGAGATCATGAATCTGTAATTTTTGTGCCAGGGCCATGGGAAGATACTTTTAAAATTACATTCAGATGGCTGTTACCAAGGCTACTGAATGTGATAGGTTTTGTTTTCAAATACTGCAAAAGGAAGTAGCTCAGAGCTGTTCTCACATTTTGCATTTTCAGAAGAGTCCCTGGTGTGAAAGTGGCCATATTGCTACAGCAGCAAATCTCTATATATTAATTAAATGCATGAATAAGTTTGGTTTTTTTTTTCCTAGTGTATGGCACAAATAAAATATGCAAAACACTTTCTAAGGAGCATCTGATGTGGGAGTGGTTTAGGTTTGTCACTTGGTTGAGCACAGCTGAAATGGGGAGTTGGTCTCTGGAGCAACGTGACACCACCTGACGTGTCAATAGCCAGGAGGAACATCAGGGTCCTTTCCCACGTTTCCTCTGAGTTCCACTGCTCAGCCCACTGCAAACCTCTGCATGGCTGCATGGCTGCATCCTCCCCAGCTGTGCCTGGATCAGGCTGAGCTCCATCAGGAGTTCCTGGGTGGTGCAGCGAGCCCCGTCCTGTCGGGGGTGCAGGAACCCCCTGCACCTTTACAACAGCACCTCAAAACTGAGACCCTTGAGATTTAGAGCACCGCAAAACTGAGACCCTTGAGATTTAGATCACCACAAAACTGAGATCCTTGAGATTTAGA
>VXBQ01002615.1:97490-136986 GCA_013400175.1 Phainopepla nitens | reverse complement strand
AAACTGAGGTGCTTGAGATTTAGATCACTACCTCTGTATCTTTTTTTTCTGTGTCACATGATGCTGGAGTGGTCCAGGTGGTTGTTGGTGTTGCAGCTTTTACTCTGTGGTCTGTGCTCAGCACAGTCACCCTGCCCTGGCTGTGCTGGTCCTCGAGCTGGGCTGGAGATCTGTGCTCCTCCAGGTATGTGAAGGGGTGGTCCTTTGGATTGTAACTTCAGTGTGTTACGTGGGCATTCACCCCCCTGGGACAGCAAGAGGTCTCCTTGCTTTCTCTTGATTTCTGTACTTTGATTTTGTGTTGGGAACTGCCCTAGTTTTGAAATACCTAAATTTGTATGTCTCTGGTGGACCCTCATAGTGACTAAAATCAGTATTCCAGAGCTGTGTCTGTGCTGCTTTCCCCTGCTGAGCAAGAACGCTGCCAGAAAAAAAAACCAACCAGCGCCTTATTTTACTTTTTTTTTTTCCTCTTTTTTTCTCTTTTTTCTCTCTCTTTTTTTTTTTTTTTCCCTTTAGGGAGTAACTAAAAGCTACAGAGGCCTTAAAGGATGTAGCTCATTTTATTGGCTTCACTATTGGTGCTCTAAAACATTTTTTTTTTCCAGAAAAACTTTTTTCAAAAATCAGCATGTAAACAAGAAGCCACTTCAGCCTCAAACGCCACGCTGCTGTCATTTCCTCACTGCTGTCTCGCTCACCAGCCGCCAAGAGTGGGCCGAGGAGGCCTCCTCCTCAGCACTTCCACACTGAGGGTACACCACAAAACACAGCTTCTGCCCCCAGCACGTCGTGGACTCTGCAAGGAGCAAATGACCAGTGGTTAATGGGTGGTTAATGGGCAGGCTCAGCCCTTCTGAAGAGATTGAGATGCTGGGGTGATGGCACATGGGGAGGAGGCTGCCCCACGGACTGCCCCCTCCAGCCCTTCTCACTCCTGCTCAGTCAGCAAGGAGTGAAGTAGGGGCAAATTAAGATGGGGCAGCTTTAGGGATGCCTTTCCCCAGCCCCTCACAGAGCTGCCAGTGCTGCACATGGCAGGCTGATAGCTTTGGGATGGCATGGCATGGCATGGCTGCCAGCCCTCCTGGCACTGTGTCAGCCCAGCGCTGCAGTGACCACTGGCCTTGGAGAGCTGCTGGCAGCAGAGCCAGCTGCAGCTGATGGAAACCCTCCAGTCAGAGCAGAGGGCTGCAGTGTGCTTGTTTGCAAGTCCTCACCTTGGAGTGAAGTGTTTAGAAATCAAACACAACCAAAACATAAAGGACTATTTGCAGTTTTAATTTTATATGAGGGATAATGTAAGGCTTTATAAGAAATTTTTGAGTGTGAGATAGTTCATCATGTCACACAGGGCTTGGTGCACAGTGGAAGAGGGCAGGGCAAAGGTCAAACGAACTCCTCAGTTCTTTTGTGATTGCTTATTTAGTCTGTGTGTGTGTGAAGTGACACCTGGTGTATTTGCCACAGGACAGGCTGCTGTGAGCAGGCCAGGTGGATGGGCACAGAGGCACAAGAGGAGGCAAATGTACCCAGGAGTGCACAAAACATTTGCCCAAAGAAAAGCACTGCCTGGCCACTTGGTGCCCAGGGGCTGCCCATGCCTGAGAGCGGTGGCCAGCCCCATACAGGCAGTTTCCTGGCTGTCTTGGTGCCAGTGTGTCAGAGTTTAAGCAGGGAGGGCAGGGAGGCACATAGTGCTGGCTTACCTATTAGCCTATTTACACACTTTGGTTTATTTCTCCAGTAGACTCCAAGGAAAAACACTGGCACTCCGGTTAAAATGATAATGAGTCCAACCCCACAGACGATCGGCTCGGAGTACAAGCTGAAGACCAGCAGGAATGCCCAAAACGCCAGGTAAGTGATGGGGATGAGGAGGTTCACCTACCAGGAGAGAGCAGAGCAGAGCAGGACTGTGCAGAGCAGCAGCATGGCTGACAGCCTGTGCAGGGCTGCAGGCAGTGCAGGCCCCCCCAGCTTGTGTCCCCCTTCCCTCTGCTGCTGTTGTCCTCTCTGCCCATCCCAACAAGTTCACAAGTGCCCTGCCTGTGTATCCTTCTTTTACACTAATGGCACTTTGGGACACGGTTTGGGAGGTGTTCCCATCCCACCCTTTGCATCACTATTGCAACCAAGGAATTTAGCTTTAACAGTGTCACCTTGATTGGTCTGAAGATTTTGGGTTTCTTCCAGCGTAAAACAATCAGGCCTATAATTGTCACTCCATAGCAGAGGTAGTTAATAAATGACACGTAGTTGATCAGCGTGTATGTGTCTCCAACAAGCATGATGATAAGTGTGGCCAGACACTGCAAAGACAGGAGCACAGCCTTCTTCAGCCGTTACTAGAAAAGGTAGCTTAAAAACAACAAAACCAAGCAAAAAATCACATTAAAGCATTAAAAATCCCTTTGTTTATGGCACCTGCTGGGAATGTGCTGCTTCCTGTGGCTCTGTTCCTTACCCCTGAGCTGTGCCACTAGGGCTAGGGCTAAATGGGTATTTAGGGTGATTTGGGGCATGCTGAAGGCAGAGACTGGAGGGTCTGTTTGTAAATACCCTGGCGTGCTGGCATAGGTGTCTCTGCTGCCCGTGACTAGGCAGGCAGGGCTGGGAAGGCTGGCAAAGCTCCCACTCCACCTTTTTCTGTTAAGTGTTCTAAGAGCTATTGAACCTTATGGTGAGGACTCCAGGTGAAAGGTTTTCTTAGACTTAACATGTTATGTTTCAGGCACTATGTTGTTGCAGGTGCTCTGTATATTATAAAGAATTAGAGGTTTGCCCTTTCTCCTGCTGGCTCATGTCACAGCTGATCAACATCATCAATCTTATGAGCATTGCTAATGTTTGGAAACTGGCAGATGGATGGTGGAAATTTCCCTGCTTTTTGCTTGCTTTTTTGAACTCTGTATCTGCCTAATACTGATACTGAATTGATTTTCACCTTTTTTTGCTTTTATATACTCTCTATATTCTGTACCCATACATTTGTAGCACTGTAGCCTATTATAGTATTCGTAGCTAGCTTTTTACCTACTCTGTTAGACAGAAAGACAAAATTAATTCCCCAGTGGCTCCAAGCTGGGAGTCCAAGTTTAGATTATGTGGGAAGCCAAGGCTGAAACTAGCTCTCTGCGACATATTGTCATTAACAAAGTTTAGTTCCTATATAAGTGAGAGGGGGATTCAGAAAGGGTTGAACTGAGGGGGAATTACTTCATCATTTATGTCTCTAACTGGAGATCCTTGTCAGTTAGGCTAATTTGTTAAACATGTAAAAATTGTATGCACTTTATTGTTATGTGCGCATCTTCATCGCTTAAAATTTAGCGAGTTTCCACCTATCAAGGTAACCCCTTTTTATCACCTGATTGTGTCTAGCTTGTGATTTTAGGACCAGCAAAAAGGCATCAATACTGTAGACCCAGGAGAGCTGACTTGGGGGCCAGGGCACTGCTCCTTGAGCCCCCCACCCCACTCTTTGGTACCACAGGGACTGAGTACTCACCTGCACAAAATACAGTGAACACTCTCTGCTGGAGCCCAAAGCCTGAGGGAAACCAAATATCCAAATCCCTCCAGAGAGTGCTCAAGATGTGGTTTGTGTTGGTCCAGGCTCTCTTTGTGCTCACATCCTTTTTTTCTTAATTAGCTGTTTCAATAGTAAATTCCTCCCAGGGTGGAAGGTTTCTGCACCTCCAGCACCAGGAATTAAGCACTACCACAACCAAACACACCCTGCTGGTCCCTCTGTTCCCCTGTTCAAAGCCTTGCAGGCTTGGCAGGGGGATTTCAACACCTTGAACTGTCTCACTACACAAAGGATTTAAAATTGGACACCATCTCATATCACTGTCATACAACATGGTCGCTGCTCTGTCCTGAGGTGAGCACTGCATCATGTGTATGTACAACTATGTGTGTATGTATGATTTTGTGTATGTAAATATGTAAATATGTGTGTATGTAAATGTATATGTAAATATGTATATATGTAAATATGTGTGTATCATATGTGTGTACTGCCACTGAGGGCTTTGCAGTGACGTTGCTTGGAGTGGCAAGATTCCATGCATGGGTGACACTGATGTGTCAGATCTACTCCCAGTGTGGGTGTCATCCTCAGTGGCTCGTGGCTGAAGAGGGGATGCTGCCCTCCAGATGGCCTGGCCACAGCCACATGGTTGGCAGGGGGGCCAGCTACTCGCCGCCAGCATCTTGTAAAAAAACTGCAGTCTAAATTTTACATTTAGCTTGGCCCCTTGATTTTTGGAAGTAAAATAGTAAATCACTAAAAGAAAAGGTCTCACTGGTAGTGTTGAAATAGCCATTCTTCATGTACAAACTTCTCTCCATGCAGGGAGCTAGGTGTGATTCAGTGGAAGAGACAAGGAACCTGATGTATTAATTAGGTTTGCCTGAAGTGTGGCCCCGTTTGCTGTTGTAGCTGCCTACACTATACTATTATTATCTTTCTATTTGTTTGGAAATAAGTATTTCCTAGCAGCATTTGATGTGCACTGAGCTACATTAAACTACCTTCAAATGATGAATGAATATGCCATGCTCATTCTGTGATTTACACTGTGATTCAGGGGGATGGCGTGGCATGGATCAGTCAGCTCCACAGGCAGCTCGCTCTTGTCGGGGCTGTTCCACAGAGAAACAGCCCCTGAGACTCAGCTCAGTGTTGTTCCAGCTGATGTATTTTTAAGGACAAAGGAATTCTGCCTCATGGGCCCCTGTAGAACACAGGGCAGTTTACTCCAGACCTTTAATGGACAATATTCAGATGTTTGTGATGGGGCACGAAGCCCCAGGAATGCTGTAAAGCCTCAGCAAAATGCACACTTTGTCGTAAAAGATGAATGAGCAGGAGGCTTATTTGGTGAAATTTTGTATGAGTGTGTTGTGCCAGAATTGCTGTTAGAGCTGGGAGACATGTAAACATGCATCTTTCTAGTGCATCTGGAGTCAAACCCTCGTGGCTTTGATATCAGTGGCAAATCTGCAGCTGGCAGCCTTTGATGCAGCCAAGATTTCAAGCAAAAGCCCTTTGGAGAACTCCTTTGCTTGGGCCCTGCAGCCATGCACAGCAGCAGTGCAAATCATTTTCCTCTTCATCATCTTCTATGCCACTGTAAAACCCATCACATTATAGTTCTAGTTTCACTATTGGTAAAAGCATATGAAGCTTCTTGTTTCGAATAATAACTTCCCTAAGTCATTAGTGTTGTGGAAATTTATACTGTGTAAAAAGTGAAGGTAACCTTTTTCCCATGGGAGGACACCAGCAACTGGACCAGCCCCCAGCACTCCTAACAGCTGGTCCCTTGGTGTCTGATCTCTGCAGGTGACCCCTTGTCTGCCTCATGTACCATTGAGCAGGTACTTTACTCAGGGCCACTCTAAGCATTGTCCCTACTTAATTTTTTGGCATGTGGAAAGAAACACCTGTGGCCCTCAGAGAACTGCTTGACTACCCCTCACAAGATGTCGTGGTTGTTGAAAGTAATTTTAGGAGCACTTTGTCCTTTCCCTGGGACCCAGCATATCTCTGGCTTAGGTGGCAGGACCTAAAGCAGCTTTGCCTGAGTGGCATTAGCAGTGACCATGGAGATTTCCAAATGCTTGTGAGAATCAGGCAAAATTGGTCTAAAGAACTTGTCTTTTCTTCCATAAAGTATCTCTGTTTCAAAAGCCAGTTCCTATCTCTTGCTGCAGGACAAGAGTTAATGAGCTTACATTGCAGCTCAGGTTGTGACGGAAACCCTTCAGGTGTCAAGGGGATTGAGAGGAAGAATTATTTCCGAGGCTGAAGGCTGCTTCTCTCTGGGGCACTTGGAGCTGCTCAGCTGGCACCTACCAGCTGCAATTCAGGGTGACCCACTGCTCCTCTTCTGAGGTAAAACCATCTCTCAAGGGTTTTTCCAGCTCATCTCTCAGTGGTTTAGTGTTTCTAAAAGCAGGTTTCATGGTGCCAGAGCAGGGATAGTGACTTACACAGATGAGAAGGGCGGGAATGGGCGTGCAGTTCTTGACATGGATCATGGCAAGCAAACTTGGCAAATGGCCTTCTCGAGCACCAGAGAAACATAACCTGGAAATAAGAAGAGGAATGATGAATTCACGGAGTATGCAGCAGCCTGTCCAGTCCCTAGTCATATAACACCTCTTATCTCAACCGCCTGCTTTGGTCTTCTCATGGAAGGGAGCTGTGGCTACAGCCGCAGTGACAACAGAGACTGTGTCCCCTGGGGAAAGGAATTTCAACTAAACCCTCCAGGAGACAAGGCCTTTAACAGCTAATGTCACTGCCTGGGCAAAGACCTGCTCTGAGATGCTGAAATACCTCCGAGGGTTATCGGCCAGCCGGCGTCGTCCCTTTACCCAGCGAGGGATGAATCCTCTGGAGGTTGTGTGGGTATTTACAGTGTCAAAAAGGTTTGGATGCCTGAGCATCTCACTTTTAAGTGTATGGCCTGTTACATATGCACTGCGATTTGTTGCGTTTCATCGTACCCAGGAAAGGGCTGGGACAAATAACTTTCCCAAGGTACTTCAGCTGTTTCCTCAAAAAAATTTATAACTTCTAAATTAAATTCAGCCAGGTCAGTTATTATAAACAGACTTTACTGATTACAGTCTTACAGACTTTACAGATTCTGGCCCAACCATCAGCAGAATGCATGCAAAGCATCTTGCTTGAAAGGTGATTTTCCAGCATGGGCATGAAAATTCCTGTAACTGAGTACAGCACGTGGCCCTAAAACTCCTCTTTGAGCAAAGCACAGTTTAGCTGTGAGCTACTGGAACTTTATTGATATAAAATTACTTTGGTTCCTTGCTAAAGCTGTGTTTGGCTCTTACTGTGAATTATTCCACATCTGCAAACAATTTCAATAACTCGTGGGGATTAATTTGCAAGAAATTTCAGGATTCAATATTACATTTGCTGATTTGAAACAGAATAATTCATAACTGATTGTATCCAACACACCCAACAACAAACGCATGCTCTACAACATCCAAAATGTCTAGCTAGCATTTCTCTAGCAAATGCAATTAAAACAGCCCCTCCCCAAATTAGATAACGTTCATAAAATTGTACTCCATCTAACCTTGATGAGGTAAAAAGGTATCCATTTATTCCTCCAAATGTAGATAGGGCCACTGAGACTGGCATAACCCAGGAAAAATAGCCCAGTAACTTTTCACCAAATGTCTAAAGCAACAGAAGGCAGAGAAACTGAAATACACTGCAAAGCACAGTACTGAAATCAAAGTGTGTTTTATACATCCAGGGAATGGTTTACTTACTACCGCCACAGCGTTGGAGGACAAGAGCTCTTGGGGTGACATGGCAGTGAAATATGCAATGTTGGTGAACGTATACACAAATGTCACCAATGGGATGGATATGAATATGGCACGAGGTAGGTTCCTAACAAAAGAATTAGGAGGGTTCATAAGAAATCACAATCATGCACAGCAAGACCACAACAACTGTGTATGGCCTGGGAATGGTCACTCAGCTGGGTGGGTGCATTGTCTGGTTCTCTGGAGGGAAGCAGTGCTTCCATCACTCTCTGACCCACTGCCTGCTGGAGAAGTGCTGTGAAATGCTGTGCCTGCAGGGAGCTGCCTGGCACAGAGATACCACCAGCTCCCTTTGGGCTTTGGTTGGGATTGGGACAGACAGTTACAGAAAAATGAAACACCCATTTCCCAAAAGCCCTGGGTACAGGCACGTGGTGCAATAAAATGTCTTGCTTTGCTTTACCTTTGCCTGCTCTGGAAAGGAAGAGGATCCTGTTGTTCAGCTGCTGCCCTGGCCCACTGTGTACCATAAACCTGGTCTGCTCATACAATACCCTGGCAACTTAGAGCAGTACAGATGTCTTGATCTCCAGTCCAGAGACCTTCTTACAGGTGGACACCTGAACTGTTCTGTATGTAACATAATGCATTTTTCTGTGTGTGTCAGAACTGGAAAAAAAGGTTTTAGAAAGCATGCTTAACCTTGTGAATTTGAATAGATTTAGTAACAGTAGGAAGTGGTTTTGGTTATCCAATTTTTTTTAATACTTTAATTTCTCCACTAAGGCTGCAACAATAATTTAAGAAAATCCGCCATTTGCTCCATCCTCTCTCTATTTCTCAACTAAGACCATATTTACCTTATTTAAGTATTAACTTTTTTATTATTCAGCTTTGAAACTGTGGTGGTCCATTAAAATATTGATGTTTAATAAGGAAACACATTACCACACTTTCTTTATTCCTGCTGAGATCTCTGGACACACACTGTGTCACTCACTGGTGTGCAGAGATGCTCATTAGGCTGGAGCTTTAAGTCATTCCCTTCCAAGCTGTAACAGCTAACATTTCTCCTTGTTTAATTGCTGTGTGCACTGGATGCCCAGAAGTAACTAATGCTCCAAGAGCTGCTCTTGACATTTGTCATTCCACTTTATTAACTCAGAAATATTGAAACATTTGAGCTTTGCTAAACTAAAATTCCCTTTCCCTCCAGCCACCTCAGCCTGCTTGTGATAAATCCTTTCCAAGCCCTTCCCATACCCAGGATCAGCAGTGACCCAAAGTAAGTTGCCTTGGCAGGCTGGTGCCCACAGCTGTGCTGGGGCAGAGAGTGCCACTTTCACTGCACAACTAATCTTCTCTTTCAGGTGTCTGTGGGAGACCTTTGGGTGAAAAAGCAAAGCAACTTCCAGGATAATTCAACTTTCTTTTATGACAAAGAAGATTGTTCCTGTAGATACTTGTGTGGTATCTCATCTATGGTTAATTTTGGGCTGTGGAAGATTGAATGTGATTAAATAGTGACATAAAGATACTGCCTTGTCTACAGGCTGCTTTGATTCAGTCGATACCTTGTGCAATTTTTTTCTTTTTCATTTCAGTGTTTCTGTAACTTGCCTGCTATCTGTTCTAAACAAAACTCTCTGTCCTTTAGAAAGACCAGTCCCACAGCCATGGGATGACATTGCAGCCTCTTATGAAATTAGCAATACTACCAGATAGCTCTGATGGCTCAGCACTTGAGGAGGAGCATCATGGAAATGGATACTTGCCTGCGGGGGTCAACCAGCTCTTCTGTTACATAGTTCAAGAAGTTCCAGCCACTGAATGCAAAGGACCCTTGAAGAAAAGCTAATGCTAAATGCCCCACGGATGGAGTCATCCAAAATTTGAATGCGTTGCTTGGTGTCAGCTCTTTGTAGTTTCCTGCACGGAGAGCACAAGCCAGATGTTAGGCTACGCCTACCTGCCTCACACACTTTAAAACAGGTAAGCTTTTGGGGTTTATTCTTTATTAGAACTGGGACTTTATGCTCTTCATGTCACCAAGGGGTGACCTAGCAATTGCAGTGCTTTCTGCAGGACAGTGTCCTGGTGAGGCACCCTTCAGCACCACCTGTGCCCTTTGTCAGCCTGCACGGTCTGGGGGTGGATCCTTGGCAGTGTAAATTCCTACCTGCTCTTAATGCAATTTTCTTTTACAAGAGTTTGGTGTTGTTTAGTAGAAATCCTTGAAAATAAAATGTCTATGGACCTGAAAGATTGATCAAGACTGTAGGACTAGTACCACTGAGAAGTTTTCTGCTCTCTCTAAATGTCATATTTCTTCATCCTTTATATGCCTAGTCATATGCATGATAAAAATATTATAAGTCTTTCGTACTTTTGGCTTTCCAATAACTGGTGAATCAGCGAGACATTTTTCACCTATGTTTAATCTTATAAATGACTTTTTGTAGGAAATTGGACTAGTGCCTGAAACGAAGCAGATATCTTCCTGCCCTGGGCAAAGCATTGCTTATTCATTGTACATCCAGAGCTCTTCAAATTCAAGGAATGCACAACAGATTAAAAATTTTGAGTAACTATTCTGAAACATTGTGAGCTGCTCTCCTTTATTCTATCAAATCCTACAATGTGGGCTGGAAATGGACTTTTTTAAGGGGATACAGCTGATTTCTCCCTTGTGTCATATTTTCCACAGCTGTGTAAGTATGCAGTTCCACAACTTGGCAAAACCCAGAACACCTTCAGGTCAGTTTGTAAGGAGAAAACATTGCAGTAAGTGGGAAAAACCAAGTCTATCAACAGTACCATACCAATGTTAGAGCTGTCTCACAGAGTACCTTTAAAGATCTGTATGAAGCCCACAATAATGATAAGGGCCAGGGCTAAGAGTTTTCCTGCTGTAAATATATCCTGAATGCGTGTTGCCCATCGTACACTGGAGCTGTTCACCCACGTCAGGAGGACTGGAGAGCAAAAGACTGAGTTCAGTGAAATGAAATTACGTTTATTAACAACATACAGTCAAAATATTGAAAACCACACGCGTGTTCCTGCAGTAACAAGGGTGGAGAGGAGCACTGCCTTTCCCAAGAGCACTCCCAGCTGCAGGGGCATCCCTGGCAGCCATCAGCCCCTTGGGTGCTGCCAGCTGGGGCTCTCCCAGCTCCAGCAGCTGTGCCTGAGTAGTGCTCAGTGTGCAGGGATCATTGCCTCCTCACAGAAACAGTGCTACTCTTCAGCCCTGGAGCTCAGGGTCGCTCTGCTGGCTCCAGAGGCAGCCAATGCAGAGCTGGCTGCCCTCTGCCCTCTGCACACTCATGGGTGTGAATGTGAAAGAACACTAGGGAGGGGAAGGGCTCCAAGGGCGGTGGGTCACCTGTGCCAGGTGCCCATGGCTCCTCAGGGGGCACGGCACTGTCCCATCCCACATGCTCACCTGCCACCATTTTCCCTGGACCCCCAGCGATTCGGGTGCCTTTGTGCCTCCCTCCAGGCCACTGTACTTGCTGCAGGCAAGTGGAAGGGGACAGAATATCCCACAGCAGTCACAGTGCCTCTCCTGGAACCTCCCCCCTGGCCTGGCTGGAGTGGCCCCTCAGGTGGTCCCTTGTAAAACCAGGGCAAGATCTGTGTGTGTGCAAGAAGCAAATACTTACGTAAACACACCATGGAGAGGATCCTGGAGGCATTATAGGGGGGAATACAGTTAGGGAAGACAGGCTGCAGTACATAGTTTGAGAAGGTCAGTGCAATGACAGCCAGACTAGTTGGGTACATGATAAGCACTGCGCTCCACAGCAGCAGAAACCTGGAAAGACAAAGAAAAGCACAAGAAAGCAGTGCTGGTGCTGTGCTGGAGGAGACAGCACCCGCTCAGCTGTGCACAGTGTGTCAGGGCTGAGCCCCTGCATCCCAGTCACAAACAGTCACTTACTCGTGGCTCTCCTCATTCCTTCTCCCATGTTCTCAGCACAATCTGCGTTTCAAATGAAACATTGCAAAGTAAAGCATGGTTTAGGAATGTGTGGAAGAGCTGTGTGGAGGATTATGACCAGTGGGCATGTTTTGATTTAACTGTGTGTCCAGATGAAAGGAGCTCTGTTGCTCCTGGACTGACATGTCACCACAGCAGACAGCAGTTCCTACACTGAGGGCACCTCTAAAGGGTTTTGGCAGGGCCCTCAGCCACAGGGAGCAGCTGTACTTTTGGGACTGTACCCGTTGGTCTGTTGGACTGTACTGCTGGTCAGGGGGTGTTTCTTGTCACCTCTGGTGCTGGCTCTCTGACCTGGGCCAGGGCAGATTCGTGCTGCAGTATTTTGTGATGGATCACACAGCTAGGGTCTCCTGGGCTGGCTGGCTGCCTCCAGCTGGGGCTTAAGGTGATTGCACCCAACAAGGTATTGTGCAAATATAAAGGTATTGTGAGATATTTTGGTTTTTCTTTCTGTGCAAGGGAAAAAAAAAAGTTAAAAAGGCAGCAGTGGATCAGGTTAGTCTTTAAAAATATTTGAAGTATTATTATTTCTGTAGTGAGAAGTAGTCATTGCAAGAAAGGGAAGTTTTTCTTGCCATGTGTATGCACACACAGATACACACACAGTCATTCATTCACATACATGCACAAATATAATGTGCAGGGATGCGTGACACAAATGAGGATTTGAAATGATATTTCCAAAGATGACAGTATGATTTCTTTATTACATGGGCTGCTCTTTAAAGGTCTGCACCCACCCTGTGTTCCCTGCTTCCAGCCCTGTAAATCTGGCCCAGCTTCTGTCTGTGTCATTAACCTGGAGGGAGTCATGCTATAATACTATTAATACTACTACATTGCTGAAAGACTTACTCCCTTTGGAAAATTCAAAATTTTGCAATAACATAGAAGAAACATAGGAGTATATTTGAAGCATGTTGTACTTGCAGTTTAGAGTGACGCTTATCAAAGCAGAGGCTGAAAACTCTCTGCTGAGTGATTTTGGTAAGGACAGAGGTCCAGTCACCAGAAGCAGCTGTGTTAGCTGCAGCATCACTGCTGAGCATTCTGAAGTTGTATTACCAGAAACTCACTGGAGAGTTTTCCATGAAGCTGAATTTATTCATTGTCTTCTGCAAGAATACCTATTAAGCATTTTATTTGGGGTAATGTTCTTTTATGATTGAATAGACTTGCATGTAAGGAGAGCTGTGCTCCTGCTGCTCCTGCAGCCCAGGCTGTGACACATTCTCTGCAGTTTGTGTGCCCACACACAAATGCTATTTAAAACCAAAATGATGTCTAAATAGAGACAAAAGCAGGAGTCCTTCTCTGGTACCAGACTGGAGCCCTTCCTCACCTCTTCCTTCTCCCTGGGCCAGGGGCGCTGGCCGGTTGTCCTAGGTTACAATGTAAAGATGTGCCCAAAGGAATGTATTCAATCACCATCTCCATGAACTGTTGAAAACAGGAGGCACAGTGTTTTTCTTGTCTCCTCCCCCAGACTATCTCCTGTTAATGGGCCATCAATGCCTTGCCCCATGAGTCATAGATAACTCCCTCGGGGAGCTATTTCTGTTTAATGGGCAATCAAGGACCCACCACATGACTGATAAAATGACATCATCCCATTGTGAGATGCTCTGCCCAGGGGGAGGAGCCAAGCATTCCCACCTGGATATAATCTGGGATTTCAAACAGAACAGCAGTGCTTATCCACTGGTTTCCAGAGGACAAGGACCAGTAGACCTTTTCTATAGGATCACCACTTCAGCAAGATCACTTCATCTGGACTACTACCACCACCTTAAGGAACAGGGTGTCAGGTTGTATTCTGACTTTGTCAGAGGTTTTTCTTTTGTATTATTGCATGTACTTTAACTTGTTTTCCATTGTATTATTGCATGTACTTTACCTTTTTCTATTAAATTGCATTTCTGACTTGGAGTTTCACTAGCACAGGTGTCTTTGCTCAGGGCGGTCTCCAGCCAAGGTTTCACCATCACCCCTTTCCAGCAGTGTTTCCTGCTGTCCTTGAGCCAGACTCAGAGTAGGGCTGCTGCTCTGCAGCCACAGCTCCTGCCAGCTCAGGAGATGGCCCTGTCCTGCCTCTGTTATTCCATTCACTTACTTACATCACACCTAGCAATAATAAACTTTTTTAATCAAAAGTTATGCATTCAGCTATCAATACTGCCAGACACAGAAGCTGGGGCATGTAGTACTCCAATGGCTGTTACAATCAAATAGTATTTCTTTGTGCCTTACATCTATGCAGGAAAACATAATAAATAGGAGGATTTTGGGAGATAGGGATAAGACAACAGAAGTGGAGTTCTGGAGGTATGGGTGGGTACAGCATGTGCTCTTGTAACAAACACCTTTTTATGAATAGACCAAACCATCCAACTGGTCACTGGGAAAGCCATGGGAAAGGCAGATGCACTAAAACTTTGTGTGCTGAGTTTGTTGTTCTTGGCTGCAGAAGTATTAAATCAAAGAGAGAAGCAGTGGTGTTTATCTCAGGGGGTGCAGTGCAGGCGCCTTGAAGCTTGGACCCCATGTGCAGCTGCCAGGGGTGAGTGGGCACTCCCAGGGGGAAGCTGAAGGTGCTTGTCAGAGCTCCCCAAAGCTGCAGACTTTAGGTGGTGGCTCAGCAAAGTGCAGCAGGGCACAATCCCAGCTTGGCTTTACTGGAAAATACGACCAAAGCCTCCCTTTTTACATCAAAACCTACCTGATGGCTTCTGCCTAATGCAACCCTTTGTCATAATAGTGGGACTATTTCTTGAGAGAAGAGCTAAAGTCTCTACATAGGAAGAATAGGAGCACTACTTCCCTTCAGGTTGTGCTTTTTTTGATATCACTTGTGCATTATAAGCCTGGACACCAAGTAAGTGCTGGCAAAGCAGAATTTCCTTCCCTGGGAGGTGAGGCTGTCCCCAGGTACATTCTGGGTAGTGATCAATCTACTGGTATGTGGTTTGTTACAGCAGCTGCATAGCTTGGTGTTTGCAGGAACCAGGCAAGTTCCCTGAATGTGGCAGAGGGAGCTGAGCAACAATTTAAAGCCAGGTTGAGTTGCACTTGATTTCTAAGTAGTGGAACCAAATTCTTTTTGTTTCTGGCCTCCTTCACAGTGACGTTCCAGGGACAGGACTTGTGACAGTTTGTGGGGTTCTATGCTCTCAGTTCCCTTGTCTCTGCTTGCAGACACTTCCTGTGAGCAGGCAGTAGGGAAGCTGCTCCCTGCCTGCTGCAGTGCCCTGGAGAAGCAGGAGCTCTGCTGTGCAGCTCCTGCCCCCATGAGACAGCAAACCTCAGTGGAGTTGAGATTTGGTTAACCAAGCTGATGTTGTTACCTCCATCTGTTCTGTGATGTCAGGGTCATTTTCTATGCAAAGAGAGGCAGCAGTCAGAGGAGAGATTCCCTCAGCAAAAGAAACACAGATTTCATGAACCAGCACAAGGCAATGGCTTAAGCTTGACAAGCATCAGAAATGTACCTTGTGACCAGGCATGTCTGTAATGCTGGCTGTCCCCGGTGCCTGTGTGGCTCTGAGCTGAGGCAGGCATGAGAGGACAGCCTTTGGGATAGGGTGGCAGACTGCCTGTGTTATGCCTGTTCTGGTTTGTCCTTGCTCAGCAGCCAGCTCAACTGTTATAAGCTTGTTTTCCATCTCACATGAGAAGGAATACTCTGGTTTGATTTTTTTTTTTTTCCTTACTCTTTCTCTAGCTTTCTGTACTGGTGCTTATTTTTCTTAACTAAACCACCAGCATGTGGTATGGCTTCTCTGCTCACAATGAGAGAGCTGGTCAGAACATTCTGGTGCTTCTCTAGTAGTCTATGAGTACAGGCTGACAGCTTAATTTATTGTGTTGAATACATCAAAAAGTGAACATCAAATAAAAAAGACAACCTCCTTTCACTTGTCCCTTCCTTCTTAGCCACACTCCATTAATAGTATTTTCAAAGAGAAATCCTTCCCTGAGTTAGCTTTCCCCCCGCTCTGTATTTACAACACTTGGTTATTCTGCACAGCTGCAGTAAGTCAAGAAGCTTTGCTTTATTTCTGGGAAGTAGCTCCAGCCTGGCCTCCCTGATGGGTAAAGCTCTTCAATACAAGGCACTGATCATTCATGGCTTGCACACAGGATCATCACTTGGACACAGCATAACTCTTTTCTGTTGTGGACTTTGAGGCAGCGAGGGAAGTGAAAGGATCTGTCACTTTCCCTCGGAAAACAGCACTGGGAGGTCTGTGCAGGGACAATTTGGTATTCCTAACAGAGAACAGAAAGATTGATTTTGCTAAAGCATTTTTATTGACAAATGTTGTCTCTTCCAAGTCAGATGGCTTTCCCACACCGAATACAAAATATAAATGTGTTTTCAAATGAGTTTGTAGAGATAGGGTACTTACCCAGCTAACCCACCAAAAATCTCTGTGACATAGGAGTAATCCCCTCCCGACTTGGGGATGGTGACTCCGAGTTCAGCGTAACACAGCGAGCCCAGGGCAGCCACGCCGCCACCGAGCACCCAGATAACGAGAGCGAGTCCCACCGAGCCAGCGTGCTCCAGAACCCCTTTCGGGGAAATAAAGATCCCAGAGCCAATGATGTTACCTGGAAAGGATGATACGTTAGCAGTGAGGCAAAAAAAGGTAAATAGTTTTTATTTGTTCAAAAGAAACAAGCCCATAGCCTCCACTCAAACAAAACCACAGCCATGCCACCCCTGTGCCCCCCTTCCCAGAGTTTGCATGGCTGCACTGTTTCTGAATACACCCTGGAAAAAGCGTTGCCATGTATCAGCAATCAAAGATGGTGAGTGTGTGCTGAGCTCTGCTGAAGCACGGGAAGTCTCAGCTGAGGATCTGTGAGTTTTCTGGCATGAACTCCCTCAGCTTGCTTAACTGTCTGCTCTCACCTGCCATGCCCAAGTGTATTGTTGAAAGGAGTTAGAAGTGACTTTGTAATGAAGATTTTTTCATGCACTCCTAAGAGGAATTTGAACAAGTTAAGGTCCATTTCCAAGAAGTCTGGGAGGTCAAAAAAGAAAAGAGTAGCATTGTCTATAACAATGGGCCCAAAAGGTGTGCTTGGCACCAAGGATGGATTTAAGATGGTGCTTGAAAAAGTAATCTCAAAGTCTGAAATAATAAAAATCCATAAGCATTTTGTATTTGCAATACCTGTGCTGCTTAGTCATCAACCATAATATTTAAAGTTATAATGTGGCATGACTAAAATATTGGACAATATGAGGCAATTGAGATGATGTGAGTCGAAGCAGTGCTGGGTATAGAAAAGGAGTGCTGGATACCAGCGGTGCTCTTTTTTCATGTGTTTTACATGATGGCTGAGCAGCTGGCTCACAGGTGGGGCACTAAGGGTGACAGTGACTGGGGTGACATCAGACTGGGGGCCTGTCACCAGTGGGGCTCTGCAGGGCTCCATCCTCAGCCCTGTGCTTTCAACGTCTTCATCGATGATTTGGAGCCAGCACTCCAGGGAGCACTGAGGGAGTTTGCTGATGACACTAAATTAGGAGGAACTGTTGACACCTTTGAGGGCAGAGAGGCCCTGCAGAGAGACCCAGACAAAGGAGAGAGATGGGCAGTCCCCAGGCAGGTGAAGCTGAACAGGGGCAGGTGCTGGATTCTGCAGCTGGCACGGGGCAGCCCTGGCTGTGTGGGTGGGCTGGGCAAGGAGAGGCAGCAGAGCAGCTGCAGGAATGGACCTGGGGTCCTGCTCAGTGGCCAGCTGGAGCTGAGTCAGCAGGGCCCTGGCAGCCAGCAGGGACATCCCTGTCCTGGGGCATGGGGCCCAGCACTGCCAGGCCAGGAAGGGCATTGCTCCGCTCTGCTCTGGGGCACCACAGTATGCAAAGGACATTATGCTATAAGGCAGCACCCAAAGGAGGCCACAAGGATGGAGAAATGTCTGGAGGGAAAGCCTTATGAGTCTTTGGTACTGCTGTGTGCTGCAGTTTTAACAGTTGTGCTCATGCATATGGACAAAGTTCTTAAGTTATAAAAGCCCCTTAAAAATTAGCTGCTACCTGCCAGCATACATACCTGTGTATCTGCGTTTTTCACAGATCAACACACCTGAAAACACTGTAATTTTGGGAGGAGCTGGTGGTATTTGGGAGAACATGATCAAGTTCAGACATAGTGTTTTTTACCAAAATAGATCTGTAGGTTTCCATTGCCTCTTTGGAATGGAACCATGTTCCTTTCTGGCCACTCCAGTACTGAACAAATGCCCAAATACAGAATAACGCCTAAATGAGTCTGCTGGTTCCTTGTTCACTTTAGCTCAGGTTTGCTGCTATTTTTTGGCAGCAAAGAGCAAATGCAAATGCTCATCCTTCAGCAGGCTCAGTTTCCACCCCTATCCCTTGGGTCACCTTTCCATTTTGTCCGTACATGAAGAAAGGATGTGATCCAAACACAGCATGGCATCCCTCAAACTGATAATGGATAGGAAATCCAGTGTTACAGCACATCTCTGCAGACCTGTCTCTGCTGGGTGCTGCTGGCAGGTGCTTCCCTGAGCTCTGCTGTGGCTTTGTGAGCTGGTGGCACACCAGGCTTTCTGTGCCCACTCAGCTGCTGGGGTGGGTTGGACAGGCCTGTGTGTGGTGGGGAAGTGGAGAAAGAAGCATCAGCAGCACCCTGGGAAGCAGTGTGATCTGGCCATGTTGTGAGGAACCCAGGGAAGAGAGAGCTGAGTCCTGGTGAGGTGTAACTGCAGAGAAGGTGGCAGCAGTGATCTGGCACAGCAGGGCCAGAGTGCAGTCTAAATAAAGAGTCGCTGATGTGTTTTAGGAATGCTTGCACTTGGCATTGTCAAAACTCTGAATCTCTCTGTGTTTCACCTTTCTGCCTCCAGGAAGGGCCATGGCTCGTCCCTGGCAGCCTGGGTGATGGGCAGTGAGGGGCACTGGCAGTGGGGCTCTTTCTCAAATCCAAATGGCTGCAGGGAGGAGGTGTCCATGGCCTCCTGGTATGGTAAGACTGCCAAAGCAGAGCTCCTCATCTGCAGCTCTGTCTGAGCTGGAAACAGCCAGAACTTTCTTTGTTTAAGGAGACTATTTTCTGGGTGCAACTATCTGAAGGAGCAGGATGAGGACCAGACAGCCTTCTGGACAGTTCTTTCATACAAACATTCTACTAATTTTTTTTTTTAATTACGTAGCGAATCTTATTTAAAAAAATGTAATATCCTTCATGAATGAAAAGAGAATAAGGCAAAATTACCTTCCAAACACATTACGGATTTTGTATTACTTTGCACTCAAAAGGTGCAGTAGGAGCAGAAGTGCTACACCCCTTCTGACAACAAAATATTCTTATGAAAATCTGCCATGAATGTGGTACATGTGCCCAAAAAGTACCTGCACTTCACTTGGTGTAGGACATGTTTAAAAATAGGTATGGTGGAGATACTGAAATGCTCCAGAAAATAAGATGTCAAAAACTGGCTGATGAGAAGCAGTTTCAGGAGGTCTTGGTCAGCAGGAACTGGAGAGAATTTGGTGAGAAGCTTTAGGAGTGAGAAAATGCAATATGCACTCTTTCCCATACACAGCCTGATATTTTGTCATCTCTTGTTTCTTGGTATTTGTTGCCTTTTTTTCTCTTTTTCACAATATGGAATAGTTGGTATAAAACCACCATGACAACCTCTGTTTTTGTTTAAAAATTACTAACCCTTGTGAGTCAGAAGGCAAGCGAAATATCCTGGAATATATATATCACTTCTGAGATATCATCCAGTGTCGTGATTATTTTCCTTTATTTTGGACAATATTGAGAGCAGTTTCCACATCCTAGAAAAACAGGAAACAGGGGGAGGGAATGGAGAAAAAAAAAAAAAAAAAGGAAGAAATATCTGTGTCTTTTTATCTCTCCAGTCAAGTAACGCATCCAGCAGTGCTGGTAGTAAAATCAGCAGAATGTTTGCATGGAAGAACCATCCAGAAGGCTGTCTGGTCCTTGTCCTGCTCCTTCAGATAGTTGCACCCAGAAAGCATTCTCTTTAAACCAAGAAAGTTCTGGCTGTTTCCAGCTCAGACAGAGTTGCAGAGCCCAGCCTGTGCTCTGTGAGCTGCATGCTCAGCCCAAGCAGCCAAACTTGCCGGGTCCTGGGTCAGGTGAGCCCAAACCAGCTGTGGGTGTGCAGTGTGTCCAGCCTCTCCTGTCAGCCATGCTCCACCTCTGACTCACTGCAAGGGGGTCCCAAACCTGGTCTTCTGTGAAGAGAATGCCAACCCTCCCCATCCTTTCAAATCTCCAGTTGTTTATCTAATTATGTTTAGGATCCTTTGTGACCTGGCCCTGGAATGGGTTTCCCAAACAGTCACATGCAGAATGTTGCTGTGCTCTGAGGTCAGCACCTCATGTAGAGCTAAGCCATTTGGGAACTGTGGTAATGATGTGAAAATTAGGACATTAGGCTTATTGAAAAATCCAGTGTTTTCATTTTGCCTTTGGCTTTTGGACTATGAGAGTGCATTTGGGGTCAGGTATGGGGTTTTGATGTCTTTTAATATAATTATGAGACTTGAAACTCGTATCTTAAACAAAAGCTGGATTCTCACCAAAACACTTCAAGAACTGCACTTTGAAGGAAAAAAATATCCTTGTGCTTGTGAGAAAATAAAGGAACTTAGTAACACTTGGCATATTCACTTAATATGCAAAATCCTTAGGGCATCTTTTATTTATCTGCAGCACACAATCCACACAGACTATAAAAATAATGGATCTTGCAGCCTGTTGAAAGTATTCACCAGTTCTGTAAGAATCGACTTATAATATGTAGAGACCATATTTAGCATTCCTTGGAGAAAACCAAGCAATTTTTCTGTGTAGTTAGCAGAGAAAAATATCACTCATGCCTTTTTATTGCATGCACGTTTCTTTAAAGATCTGTCGTACATCTGAAATTCTGAATGGATCAGCAATTTGTCTAAGCAGCTCCTTCCCCTGCAAAGTGAAGTGTTAACAACAAAGAAATTTTGTGCCTTTTTATTTTTTTCTGGCCACAGTCAGGTAGATCAGTTAGTGACTAGTTGTCCAGGGAAGGATTATAGCAGGTAAATTGCTAAAAAGCTGTGCATGGTTCACGAACAGGAATCCTGCCAGACTGCTGCTCTGATCCAGGGCTGTTTGCTGTCCTCAGGAGATGCCCTCCACACTGCAGGTGGGTCAGGCAGCACTCAGGTACACTGCAGCTGATGAGTGGGGAGCTGTGATGCTCAGAGGGGCAGAGGGAATGAATGCCTGTGTTAGTTGGGTGTCCTGCTTCCTTCAGCCTTGCTGTGGAGCTGCATCCCGTGTTTATACAATCACAACAGCAGCAGGAAGACAGCGGTCAATCACAGCAGTCAGTATCAGCAAGGATTATATCCCCAGCTGTAGAGTGGGTGTTCAGGTGCTGCAGTTGTGACAGAAGGTCTGAGTATGTGTCTGGGTCTATTTACTACGACGGGCACGTCTGGCACCCGTTTCTCGCTGTCAGTGTGCGCAAGCAGCAGAAAATGGGATTTTTTTTTTCTTTTAAAGTAAATGTTTGAGGCCAACCTGATTACAGGTACAGCTCTCTCTCGATATATTGGTATATTGTATCCTCAAAAGCAGATACAGGCAGTTTGCACTGAGAACAGAATAATAATCAAAAAGTTCTCCCATCCTCTCAGGACTCCCACATCTAGGGAGGCATTACCCAGGCCAACAGGATGACAGTCTGTGTCACTGCTTTAAAAAGTTCTCTTATAAACAAATGCTGAAGCTTTGCATCCTGCCTAGGAATTATAAATAAATATATCCTTTTTCAGTAGAAAATATTGCAAAGAACTGAGAATCCTGTTTGGCAACAGCAACAAAAAAGTTTAATCAAAAGGAACTGTGCTTTGCAAACTGTTTAAATACAAATTAAATATGAGCTGGGTTATGTCAATAATGGTGATGATGTAACTCATCATGGATATTTATTTATGTATGTATTTAGCAGAAATCTGCTAAATGAAGCAGCTTTTGGTGCAGCTAATTGCCAGTGAATTGGCTCCCAGGAGTTAAACACCCCCAGCTGAGGAGGTTAGTGCCCAGTTTTGACTGCCACTGCCTGTAGGTGAGCTCAGGGCACGCCACAGCAGTCAAGAAGTAAAACCCACAGCTCATCATTTCGGTGCGAACTGGAAATTTTGTGGCAGCACAGCCAGTCGCAGTGGCTCTGTTTATTCACAGTAAATAACCTTGCTGCTCTCTGCCCTGGCTGAGCTCAGGCTCTGGCTCAGCCACGTGCCAGCAGTGCTGGCAGAGGTGGCTGCCACGCACCACAGCTGTGCTCCCAACCACAGCGCCCGAGGTGCTGCTCAGGCTCTGCCCTGCTCTCCTCCATCCCATTAACACAAACGGAGCATCTAATGCAACAGATTTCAAGTGTCCCCTCCTCCCCTACTAAAATACAAAGACTAAATGAAATTCTGAATCAAGAAGACAGGTCTAAAAATTACTAGGCTGTAGGGACTCGACAGAATTAAAGCTATCAAACCCTCCACGTGCGTTTTCTTAACCTCTAGTCAAACATGAATTCGGGCTATGTGGCAGTTAAGGTATTTAATGAAATTTCCAGGAGTTTTTTTGCTTTTAAAAAGCATTCAGAAAACTCTTAATGAAAAATGGATGAAGAATAAAAGGATCTATAAAGCCTGGCATAAAAATAATAGCCATTTAACTGCACATGCAAATAAAAAAATGGAACTTCTGTATCAGTGGAAAATTAATTATGTTGCTCTGCTAATATGCTTGCAAAAAAACCTCCCCTCAAAAATGGCTGTAAAAATAACAGTGATAATACTGTCTGCAGGGATTAGTATTTAACAAAATTAAACAGATTTAAAACCTGACTTCAAATATTTATGTTAAAATTCCTAGCAAGCAAGAACATGACCAGCCATTATAAACTGCTACTCCAGCATTCCAACTGGATTTTACTGGGTTAAGAATTTATAATCTGGTTACACTACATACAACTTTAAGGATTTTAAAAATCAGGCTGCTTCAAATACTGACAAAAGTGTTTTCCTTAACTTCTGATAGATGTAAAAAAAAAGATTATTTGCCTTCTGAGCACCAATATGCAGAAGTCCATGAGGACTTGAAGAACCAAAATTTTCTAACAATGAAGGTGTGGATAAAACAGAAAACAGAGTTAAGGAAAGTAAGTATTTCAGGCATAGCTTCACTAATAACACCTGATGCAGCCTTACAAGGTGTGCAACAGTCTGTTCCAGTGATAAGGGTTGGATTTTGCTATTGCATGAGGCACTGTGGAGATCTGAAAATAATTTAAATTTCTATATATTAAAAATCAATACCTGCTCAACAGGGCACAGCTGTGCCTGCCCAGCTGCACAAAGGACAGGGAAAAAGCAGACTTGGCCATCCGGTGGGAAATGGGCTGGAAATATCTGTTATCTGCTGAACCTGAAGAGCTGTGGCAAGGATGGAATATCACTCTTATCCTGAATTATAGCAGATGTTACTGTGGGTGACAAATTTTTGGTTTGCTGTTCTCCCCAGTAATCCACTAGTCTGCAGGATGATGGCATGTATCCTTCCCCAGAGAGAGAATAACCTCTGCCTTCTCATCTGTTATTTTAAGAAAATATAAAACTTATTAATTGCAAAGACCACTGATAAACAGAACTAGCAAGTGGATACAACTTGTACATGCCAGCTGCATTGTTCTGATTTTGGGAGTGTGTTAGGCAGCTGTGTTACAATTAGGTGAAAACATCAGAATCTAGAGAAGAGCAATCCAGGCAAATTTGTGCTAACCTCATTCTTCACAGGACCTTTAATATACCTGGGGCTGTCTGAACAGTTCTTTAAAAGCAATAAGCCACACATTTGGCTCTGGCTTAAGGTATATAAAGTGCTTAATGATGACAGTTTGTTTGGATTCCCTTTCCACCAGGAGTGGAAGGCAGCCTTAAAGGAGGAAAGCAGTTCTCCAGTCCTGCAAGATGCATTTATGGGACTGCAGTGCTTTGCTATTCAGCTGAAGCCTGCTGCTTTCCACAGGAGACTGACCATGCTCAGGCATGTCAACAGTCCAACCTCTGCCAAAGTACCCAACAGGTTAAACCCACAAAAACAGGGTGGTTTATAATTTCTACCTTTTTGTAAAATTACTGATAATTTGTCAATTACTTTTTTTCTCTACAGGAGCAGGTTAACTAAGAGAAACTTCATGAAGAAAGCCTTTAAGCCTCCGTTGTGGTAACATGGTATTCACAAAATAATCTGCTGCTTCAGCAGCATTCAGAGGAGGTTCCTTTGGCATGTACTGACTGCTTGCAGGAAGGGCACATCTGTACCATAAAGACCTCACTAAAGGAGATAGGATGGGGGGATGTTCTCATTATAGTACTTGAGTCAAACGCAGATGTTCCAATAACCAAAACCAGCACTGGAACCTCTGATCCAGTTCTCTGGCTTGCAAACATCATACTCTCCTGAGTGTGTGTGTGGGCACTCACTAGATATGATAGATGAATTTACAAATCCTTTAGTCCAAAATTGCAGGGGCTAACTGAGAAGGAAACCTGGTTGTCTCCATCAGTGAAGTGCTAGTCCTGACCTGCTGGAGAACAAACATTTAGGTGATGTGTGCAGAGAACAGATCTGCACTAAGGCAGAAAAATGGCCAGGAGGTGCTGGGGATCAGGCCTCTTATGAGCATCTGAAATAACAAAGATGACAGATATCTGCTAGTAAATGGTTTTATTCCGTTTTATTTGATTAACATTGTTACAGTGTGTTTATTTCCAAGAAGAAGTTAAAGCCTGTATGATAGGATTTTGTTGTTGTTCTAAACTGAAACTCCTTTTATTCTGCTAATCCTTTCACAGGCGGCAGGCTCTGTCTCCTCTTTTCAGGCACACAGTCCACTGCTTTATTTCCTGCTCCTCTGTTCTGACTCTTGTACTTGGTCTGACTTCTCTACTTCCTTAACTTCTGACTCGTTCTCCTCTTCTCTTGCCAGCGTTGGGATATGTGGGCTGCATTTCATTACCATGAAGAGGAAACCTCAGCCTCCCTTGCCCTTCTCTGTAAGCTGCAACGATAAGGCAGAAATATCAGGAAAAGCCTTCTCCTAGGGACTAGGTGACTTTTTCAGTAGGATATCCTCAAGGTGAGCTCCCACATGCTGCTGCACGCAAAGCAGCCTGTGCTGCACTACAGGTGTGTCCAGGAGGGGATTACAACCTGCTACTTTTGCTGAGCTTCATATTGCACCCTCCTCTTCTGCCTGATTCCCTGACATCAGGGACCTTGAGCAGGGTTTATTGCAGGGCAGTGCTGCCAGGTAAGGATGAGAGAAGCCCACAGACAGCTGCAGAGCAGTCCTTTTGGTGGTTCCCACTGCATCCCCACTGGCAGTGGTACATGGGTCTGTGGGGAACAGAGGCTCAAACTTCCCCCAGACTGTGGACTTCAGCACATAAAGGAGCTACTGTGACCCTTGAAGCAAAGGAGAGAAGGCTTCAACCCTCCTACTAATTTCCAAAGAGAAACTGAATGGCAAAGCTACCTTGGTGTTGTGGAGGAAACCCCTGTGATGTTCCTAAAATGCCTGGATAGCCCTGGTAAGAAAGTGCAGCACTGCACACTGACTGCTCTCTATAAACACTGCAGCTTTATGTTGTTTGGCCCTTGTTATCTGCCCAAAATCTGGTTTCTGTGCTCTCTGGATCTCAACATCCTGACTTAGAATTTTACCTGCAAATGGAAGAAATGTGTTGTTAAATCCCCTGATGCAGAAATGGGCAGTGTGTAAAGCTCTGCCCTGCAAGCACGCTGGAGGACATGGGGGTCTTCTCTAGGACACTGTGTGACTGATTACTGACTGATAAATTCTGATTTTAAGGAAAGCAACTGATAATGGAGATCAGTCCTTCTGTAGTGGCTCAAGGTGTAGATGCCAGCCCATTCCAGCTGATTGAATGCTTGTCCCTCAGCTGAGAAATCCCTCAAGTGACAGCTACATCTCTGGGAGCACTCTCACAGGGCCCTGTACACCTGCAATGATTTTTGGTGTTTACCAAGAAGAAAAGCAGTTACAAAATGCTGCTGTAAAGCTCACCAACTCAGCTATAGAAACAGCCAAAGAGTTCAGCTGTGTCAGGGAGTGCTGTGGCTCAGACAAGGACAATATGACAGATACAGCTTTTTAGCAGGCCACTCTTCAACCCTGCTCATGCCAGTGGTAAAGATCCCTGCACCGTCTTTGAAGCATAATTTGTTTTATGGAAAATGCTGGAATTTTTTTCCCTTTTTTCTCCCCCTAACTCTTAATCTTTTTGCTCATTGTGACTGGTCATGGTGAACAGATTATTCAGTCTGGAAAATTCAGCAGCAGCTGCTGCCCAGTGGGAAAGCCTCTTGCTCTCCATTCCTGAAAGCTGTCAGTCCTCATGGATGTGTCACTGCCTGAATCAGAAAGATTAAATAAAACATCAGGATGCAATTTCGACAGTTACATAGCACACAGAAGGATTTTTTCTTTGTTAGACAAGTCTAGGCTCTTGCTGGAACCCAGGGCACAGGAAATATTCCTCTGCCTGTCCTGAGGGCTCTTGTTCCTCAGGAGAGCACAACTTTTGGCCTTTAACCATGGAGAAAGCTTCCAGGACTTTGGGATGAGTTGAGTTTTCTGAGTGTGTGAAGTAGACGGAAGTGTAGTTTATCACAGGGTTTTGAACAACTTCGGTTTTGGGTTTTTAGTATGGAGGTAGATAGGAGACAAGATGGAGGATCTGGGCGTTGGCTCTGCCTTCTTCTTGCTCTTCATCTGCTCCATTTTCTGCAGCGTTGGTGGCGCAAATTCACTGGACAGAAACACCCACATTGCAGGTGTTGCGTGAGCAGACAAATAATTAGTTATTGGTAGTAGAATAAAAATAAAGTATGTTTTAGGTAGGTTGTAAGAGTTAATTGGATATCATGTCTGTATAAAAGTCCTTGAAACCGGACATCTTGTGCTGGTGCCTTTCTCTTTGTGCACTAAGTCTGGTGTAGATGGTGTATTGAACTTCTGATAAGAGGAACAACAAACAACCTGAAGACTGAAATTCCAGGAGTCCTGTTTGCCTCATTTCTAATCCTGGCACAGAACTTCTCTGGGGTTTCCCTATCAGGGGATTTCCACAGGCTCTAGCAGAAGAAACCAGCCTGGAAGCTGGCACGTCTCTCACACTCCCTGCTTACCTCACACAGCATCTCTGCAGATTTTTGCTGTGAAAAATGTTTGTCCTTGCGAATTAAAAACTTGTGTTTGCATGTATTTGTGTCCTTGCAACCCTCAGCTATGGCTACCAAAAACCCATGTGTGCTCTCCACCAGCCAAGGAACAGTGTAGGGACTTATGGGACAGCACTGCAGGAATAAGCAGGTCTGGGGAAAAGACCAAGGTTGAAATTGATTGCTCAACTGCAAATAAAGCAAAACCTAATTCCCACTCTTGCCTCTGATTTTCTCAGATTACTGAGTTTTATGCCTTCTGCTCTGATCCCACAAAGATGAGCCCTGTAAAAGTATCCTCAGACTCAGGCTAGTTGGTGGATTTTTGACTGTGCTTACACAGCTTCTGCAAACTTGAGATTCATTAAGAGCATCTCTAAACTAGGCATCACTTAATCCTTGATTTCTGAAGGGGTATAATAGGAACTTCAGTATGTTAAACTTTTAAGGTGAAGCTTATCCTTCAATTTCACCCTGAATAGTTAAAAGGCTAAAATGTTCAAAGTGCCTTCCTGGCAATATATATTTAAAACAAAGCTGTATGAAAATGGCAGTAACAAATCATCCAAATACATCAATTGTTGCATCATAGCTCATGTTGTGTTATTGAGAAGAAAGATTGATTTAGAGTCTCCTGAAAGGTCTACTGCCATTGCCTAGGATCTTACACAACCTTATTTTGGGTGCAGATGTAAACAAGATATGAATTTCTTAGCAAAGCTTGGGGTTATTGTAGGTTTCACACCTCCTTGAATGGAAATCATTCAGTCTCTCAAGTTTACATTCTTCTGGTTGTAAATCTGTGCTAGCTATTCTGTGTAGTTAGTTTCACCTCTTATCATGGTAATCTCAGCATTTATGTCTCTCATTTACATGTCTAAGTGGCTTTATCTCTGTTTTATCAAACAATACAAAGATAGGCTACAGTCAGTGAACTGAGGTGGAATTTAAAAGCAAAAACAAAATTGCATTTATGCTTCCTGGGGTGTGTATGACTATTGCACAATGATAGCTTGCACTTAACTCAAAGTGCACTTCTGTAAACAGCTCAACCTGAGTTTAACTGAGATTTACAAACACCTATCAGTTCAGTACACACTTTGACAGACACCACTTATGATGCTGTGTTGCTGTCCTCATGTATTTAGAACCAGTGCTGATTTGTACCTTGACTTTATTTTTAAATATATAATTTATTTGAAAGAACATGTTTAGACATTTTTACTGAGGGGAATTAGAAACTCCTGGATTTCCAAAAGACATAGCAGTTATTCTTGGAGTTCTTAAATATCCATGATCTGGGAGTTTAAGGACCTGCTGTAATATTATCAAGAGTTAGCAATATTGCTATATAATATTCTTATGCATGCATGAATCTTATATTTGCAAATATCACATCTATCTTTTGAAATTAGGGATCTTCAGAATTCTTAGACATCATGTTGCTTACTGATGTCTTTATATATCAGGTTTATCTAAGTCTATCAACTAAGCAGTTGACCAGCTGTATATAAAAAAAAAAATTCATCAAAAGAATGTTGCTCCTGCCCCTTGAATAGAAAACTTTGTTCACAGAATAGTTTGAGTACACAGAAACATGGAATTAAATTAGCTAATCCTGCAAAATAGATGTTAACACAGACCTGAACACCCCTGCCACCACAGTGTACAGGACCCCGGTTATAATCCTCACTTTCTGTTCTAGTTTTGCAAGAGATTGGAGATCTGTCTTATTTTCTTCTTTCCTAGTTTCCTTAAGTAATAGACTTATGTTTGAAGCATGTTTTTTTTTTTTTAAATGTCACTTTACAGAAGCTTTCTCCTTGGTTTGGGGTATTTCAGTTCTAGTGCTTCTGAGCAGATGAATCTCAGCCAAGAATTCTCTGACTATTTTGGAAGGCCTCAAAGGGAAACAAAGGGATTTCAGTAGATGGTATATTCATAGACCAGTCTTCAGGGAGGTTCTGTGAGTTGATGGCTAAAAGTGAATTTGCTCCTTTTGGCCTTTGTGTGCCCTTTTCCCTGTCTGAAATCTAGAGGATGATCCCTACATGCTGCAAAGGGCATGGATGCTGCTCCTGTCCCCTGGCTATGTCTGGTCAAATGTGTTCATTTTTAGACTTGTGCTAAAATGAGTGAATGGGACTGGCCCCTGTAACTTCAATTAATGAGAACAGATTACACTTGTTGGCACTGCTCTCTGCTGTGCAACCTGGACACAGTAAGGTTCATTCTCCACTGCTTCACTGTGCTGTGACTGCCAACCTCGCTCAGGTAGGCGGGCACTAAAGGATTAATGTGTTTTGCACCTAGCTGCTTTAATTTAATTTAAAGCCTGATCCCATGAGGCAATGAAGTCCTCCACTTTTGTTGCCTTCAGCAGGATTTGAGGGACTTGGGACCAGTTAAGAAAAAGGTCTTTAATTTTCTGTCAGGAGCACAAGCATGTGAAGGAGAGCTATTCCTTCTGTATGCACTCATAATATGTACAGGATTGGGCACCTTTTGTAATAGTCTGCTTAAATCTCACTGTGTTGCTAAGGAACTGGCCGTGTTCACAACCAAAAAGCATGGAGACATTGTGTCCTCCTGGTTTCTGGCAGAGTTTACCATAAGAAATGGCTTAATTACAACAAGATCTACTAGTAAGAGTACAAAAAATGTGATTTGTCAGCTTTTTGGTCAGCTTTTTTTTTTTTTAATTACAAATATTTTAATTCTATCACACACATGGAAATCCCTTTCAAGCTGAAGGCTAGGCATGTGAGGACACCACCAGAATCAAACACACTTCTTTCCTTTATTCTTTAAAATACTGATTCAGCTGTTTTTAAATTTACTTGAGTCAAAGTACAGTGTTTGGAAGCTTAACAAACTTGGATACTCTCTGCTCCTTTGTACTAACTAAGACTATTACTATTTGCAAGACTCTTATGAAAATACTTGATTACGTATGTTTCCAAAATGTATGGTTTTTCAGGTTTTCAGATTGCATTTCAAATAATCAGAAAAAATAAACCTGTATTTATGGAGACCTAGAATGACATTTCTGATACAGTTTCTTACCCCTTCCAGGATATCAGAACTGTCTGCATTGCTTTAAATTAGTGATAAAACAAGGGTTGAAACCCCAGATACCAAAGAATAAGTCTGCTATCAAAACAGGACAAAATCTGGGCAGAGAAAAAAGTAAGCCAGGGGAAATCAAAATGAAATATAGTCTGAGGTGACCTCCCTTAAAATGAACAAGTAAATCCTGTCCTATTAAGCTCTCAGGAGAGCTGCTAAAGAATTTTGAGATAATCCAGACAAGGAACTCAACCCCACATTTTCATTCTTGTCAGTCCTTTTCTTGCAACTCCCTAAGAAAAAATGATCCCTTGTGTGTTTTGTACATAAGGGTGAATTTTTATGACACAAAAGCACACAGTTTTTAAAGCTGTAAGTCCTCATTCCTCGGCAGTCATTATCTTCAGGTTTATGGAGAAACATTTGTTGATCCTTTCCAAGGCACAGGTGGGCAGGGAGACAAGAAACACTCTTCTGGATTCATCAGCCTTCTTTGTGGGGCCTGACCAGGAGCAATCTCACAGCACAATACTATTAAAAACTTATCATATATGGCACCTGTTAATAGTTTTTTCTCCTTCTCTCAGGACAGTAGCACAATTTAACAGCAAAAAGATGGAGGACATTGAGGAACTGGGAGACTAGCCAAGTAAGGATGTTTTTCCTTGTCAGACCTGTAGCTTATAATGTCATGCACATGTACACAAGTGCAATGGCCTTTTCACAAAACTCTCGTGTTACAGAGAAGATGTTTCTGTATTCAGACCTCAACTTCTGTCCTCACTGCCTGGATGCATCTCTATAAGAGAGCAATTTTTTACCCTGACTGTTCATCCCTGTGTGATTTTCTAACCCAGAGTTAATGTACAATAATTAACTTGCCTGTGTGTTGACCAGTGCTACATGTCAATTAGAAATTTTGTGATGGGCAGCCTTATGACATTCATCACCACAGATCAAATTAAAATTGTGGATTTTAGCTCTCTGATTCAGTGTATTCAACAGAATGAGATTCTTCCTAAACTTCATTTCTCCTGGTATTTGTGGATATAAATAAGGCCCTTATATTGTTCAAACACAATTTTTTTTTGTGGTATACTGTATTAAGATGTTTGGCCTGATCTAGGTTAAGCTTCATATAACTGATGAAAGAGCTATTGTTTTTCACAGCAGAAAAACTGCCACTCATCCAGATCACTGACCTATTTCTTGGAGTTAGAAGTAACCTTTCTAAAGTTTTACTAATTTTAAATAGTATGTTTTACACTATTGATATTTTGGTCCCACATCTGAAGTGTGATTACACCATTATTTAAGGACCAGATTAAAAAAAAAATTCAACTTGATTTTCAGATGCAAAAAGATTTTAGTTTTCTGTAACTTTTGGTACTACTCTAAAGAAAGCATTAAATGAATCAGAGCAATTCAGCTCCAGGGGATTATTCCATACTCAATGATACTGAAATTCCTCAGGCTTAAACATCACCAGTGTAGTCCTCACCACTTTTCTTGCTCTGAGATCCAGTGGAATTTGTCTCTGCTGCCTGTAACAGATGATGAACCATGTCTAGGAGCAAGAATTTAAAGAGCTCACCCTGACACTAGATTGGTTCGTACATTACCCTGCAATGAGAAAACAGCATCTACAAGTTCCTGAAGATGGGAACAATTTGTAGACAATCACTCTTCAAATCTTGCTTTTCACTCCTGACTTGCAAAGGCCAGTGTCAGAAGAGAATAATGTTATTAGGAGAATAAATTAATATTGCATAAGGAGATTTTGTGGAGGCTGACATGAATAAATGTATCTACTATCCCCATCTTTCCTCTTCAGGATAATAGGGCTTGCATATTCTCTATACTTTCTCACTATACAGAGAAGGATAAAAGCATTTTAAAAGAATTAGGGTGTTGGGATGCTCAGTCAGTGTTGGATTGGTGGCTCCCTGCTCTTTGCCATGGAACATCTGCTAAAGAACTTTTTGGGAGACTTCTGGGTTTTTAAGGATCAGCAAAAATAACACAACACTGTTAGGATGTTTTATATTTGGGGCACTTCAGTACTGACAAATGCTGTGAGAAATGGATTTGTAGAGAATTCTCAAATCCTGGCTGAAAGCTCACACAGTCCTGTACACCTGCATGCAAACCCTGAGATAAGGTGTGCTGGCTTAGAGAGGCCATGGAATAGAACAGACCTTGTTGAGAGGGAAATTGAACTGGAAACAAGTTTCAAAACAGNCCAGGAAATAGATTGGCTTCTGATAGAATGGCATTGTGTGTAACATTTTCTGTGTCTCAGCCATCTGTGAGACTGATCATGGAATAAAGTCTTTGAAAATGCCTCTCAGTTGCCCCATCTCTGCAAGAGCTGGGTTTATTTAATCCAACAAATGGTGCCCCATGTGACAAAAAAGTGTGGCAGCAAGTAGAAACTCCCCCCACAGTACAACAAAAAACAGGGTCTCAAAAGGAAAAGTTTGGCACATGAAAAGCTACAAAAAAAAAAAAAGCTAAACCTCCACCAAACCATTTCTGCTTGTTGAGAGCCTGCCAAAGCAGAACAGACTTTCTCAACAGAAAAGGCTACATTATGCTAGAAGGAAATGAGCTGCAAGGCACAGGAAAAGGGAACACGAGTGGAGATTTATGGCACTGCTGAAAGCAGGCAGTGTCCTGCCAGATCAGGAGCGAGACACTTACCAAAGGATGCTACCTTTGTTAGTTCATCTGTCAAGGAAGGAGCCTTCTGTTGTAGGGTATCTAAACTACTGGCATTCATTGCAGACAGCTCATCACTTGAGCCTTGTGGTCAGAGTCACTGTGTCCCAGTCAGAATTTTCTACTTTTTTTTTAGAAGGTAGGAAGGCAAAAACCCCCAAAACTCACTCAAACTAAACCCACTCAAACCAAAACCATCAGGCAATGCATACTTGAGAGCTAATGCCTTGGAAACAGAATTGTGTAGCAATTGTTGCAAAAAATATAAATTTAGCTTTTTTTTCTCTTCATATTGTACATGTGGGACTTCACAAGCTGAATTCTCCTTGATATAGACTGCAGCAGAAAGGCACATCTGTGGACAGATAAAACCCTTTCCTTTCTCAAGAAATATTGAGTAAAGAAAAATATAAAGTTAAGATTTTAAGGCTCTTTTTTCGCCCCTTCCTCTGCCAGGAATTTCTAATTACAGCTCCTTTTTAGACTTCCTCTGTAAGTAAGTTTAGTCTCAGAGGTAAGCTGTTAGCCCACAGAAGCTGCAGAATCTCCCTGAATTTTTACCAAGCTTAATTTGAACTTTGCCATGGTTTTTACTTGCAAGTGAAACTGCAGCTTGTTTTCAGCTTCCTAAACTCAAGTGAAAGGCTACCTTAAACAATTCTGATGGAGAACTGTTATGGTGGAACAGTCTTGAAGAATGTGGGAACATGGCATCACCCCTAAAATATCATGCCATGTAACTTGCATTTTGGATGGGCACCTGCTGTACCAAGGGAAACAGAGGTTTGATATTAGGAAAAAGTTTTTTACAGAAAGAGTGATAAAGTACTGGAATCATCTGCCTGGGGAGGTGGTGGAGTCACCATCCCTGGGTGTGTTTAAAAAAAGATTGGATGTGGCACTCGGTGCCAGGGTTTAGTTGAGGTGTTAGGGCATGGGTTGGACTTGATGATCTTGAAGGTCTCTTCCAACCCAGTGATTCTGTGATTCTGTGATCTCCTGCCTTCTCTTTTTCCAAATGCAGGATCAGAGCTTTCTCAGTAATATGAACCTTTTTTCCTACTGGGTACCATACCAAGTTATGGATATCTATCAGATTAAATGTACCTATGGAACCTGCACATGTCATCTTCAGTAGTTTTGAACCTGAGCCTAAGCCTCTGAGCTATATGGAAAAAACATTCCCAAGTCCCTCAAAAGTGTCTTTGTGGTTTCTCACCGGTAAGGAATATGTGCCATTTATCTTGAACAAAGACTGACTGCTGGCTTTACTAAACCATAATTTGCATTTATGAGAGGATAAGATACTGGATTACCGTTCTCTACAGTCTACAGCTAGATCCTGAACTATCACCCTGAAAAAATACCCAGTTGTGCATTTGTAAATATTTTGTATGTTACATCAGGAAGTGCCATCTGGAACTAAATGCTCAAAACATTAGTTAGCCAGGTGCCTAAAGATGAGGAAGACTGACTCCTTTCTAAAGTGTTTAGATACATTTTTTTTTCCAGAGAGAGATCCATTGAAGTGTAATCTGTATTACTCTCACAAGTCAGCAAACAAAAGTGTGTCCTGAAACCCCAGTTAGCTATGAAAGTGAAATGCTCTCACAGGGATTCAGAGAGGGAAAAAAAATTTCTTGCTGCAAAACCACTATTTTCTATGACTCCAGGCAGGATCACAGAAATCAGGAAAGGTCATCCAGTGATGTGGGTGGTGGTTTTGTGCTGGCTTTTTCATACATCTTTCTTTCTGCTGCAGTCCTGTAACTTGGGTACTACTCCAGTGAAGTCCATTAGGTCTGAATAGGAATGATGTAATGATTTGATATGTTACTTGATTAACAGATGGATCTGATTCTATGACCAAGACCCAGTTCACTTAAGCAATAGTGGCACATGAAACATGACCAGAGAGGGTACAGCAAGCACTGTGCATTAATACCTATCCATTTCCACTTGGAAAAGAGGAATATGAAGGCTACTCCCAGTTCTCTTCCCCCAGTGTTAAGCTAGCAGCTTGCTGAATCCTGCATTAGGTTTCTGCCAATATGAATTGCATTTTAAGGGATGTTAGAATGGAAGAGGCACAGGGGTAAGGAGACAGCGAATTGACACACAGGAAGGCTGGCAGATAGTTTTTGTTACTGACAAGGAGGAAAAACCACATTGGAGTGCTGCACTTGAAAGTGATATTTATGCAAATAAAAACTTCCATGTATGTGTATATTCAATTATTTGTATCTAAGTATGATGGCAGGCAGATCTAATGACAACCAAGGCAACTCAGTTGTTCTCTTGATGGATTATGATGGTGTAGGCAGTAAATTGCACTGCACACTAGGACAAGCCTGACTAAGGAAGCATCTCTAGTGGAAGGAGGCTTTTCAGCTTGTAGGCATTCTGCTGAGACCATCCACTGGGTGGCTGACTGACCTCAGCTGAGGATGAAAGTAAGCGTGGGCTGTTGTCTGGGCAATGTGGACAGATAAATTCCAGAAAGTTACTTTCAGAACTAACAAAAACTGAACATATTGCTCACTGGTCAGCTGAGCATAGTTTTTTTACCATCACTGGACCTGAATCAGGAACCAGTTTATAAGGAATCTTACTTCAAATTCGTGTGTGAGTAGAGTAAGTCCTGCAAGCATTTTTTAAGCAATGCCAAGTCAGCTGATGCAGACAACCTGACTGCCTGCACTCAGCAAAATAAGGAGATGTATTTAGTTTTAGCTACTTTATTGTAGTTGAATTTGTAAGTCTTCTAGTAGGTCTCATATATAACCTGATATTAAATCATTCACGAGTATACAACAGATTTTATCATAATGCTAGTATGACCCTATGGCTACTTTCATGCAGTTTTACAACTACATAATTAAAGGTTTTAAGACATGTTTGACTGTTTCTTATATATAATGTTACTTGATCGAAACAGTCAAACAACCCTTTTTTCATGTGTTATATGTGCAATTTGTGTATACAGTTAAATATACATTTCTAATGTAAGAACAGTGACTTTTGTTATTCAGACCCAAAGAACCAGGCTGGTATTATACACGAATCATTCTGCACTTTCTAGTTCTTGTACTTTTCTAAAGAACCATGGAATGTGGTAGAAATTACAGAGAGACAGAATTTCTTCACAGAATTTCTTCTTAGCTTTTTATCCACACAGGCAAAACTCCAAGGAAGGCACTGTATAGCTAAGCTGTGCTCAAAGAAAATACACATGCAATAATCTTAATTACAAATGCAGTTCTACAATGAGATGTAAAGCCAGCTATGTGTATATGTGCATGAAATAACTGTTCAATTAAATCCAGTATTGATTTCTGTGTCTGCTAAAGAAAATCTAGTGTGGATTTCAAACAATTATATACTATCTATAAGTTATTATCTACAAGATAACAACACATGTATGTCACTACTTTGTAAGCTGTATCACTTTATCTAAGTATTGGCAAGCTTGATTTCCAGTGCATTTGAGTGCATTAGATTATTAATGTCTGGAGCCCATGAGAGATTTGTTTTCACTGTACACGCCACATTTGAGACAGAGCAGTTTGGGTGCTTCTACAGCATGTCTCAGGCACTTTCCAAAAGTGCTCTTTCTGTGACAGAGATTAACTGCCAGAAAGATTTGTTACTATTCCTAAACACTGTTCAGTTTTACAGTCATTAACTACCAGTCTCTTTCTAGAGTTGAAAGGTTTTGTATTTAGTACCTGCATTTACATTAGGGTAACTTAGAAGAGGTGTCTTCTGTCTCAGTGTGAAATAAACCTTGGAAACAGTCTTATTCTCTAATCAATCTTGTTTGAAAACAGGTTAAAAAATATAAATGAAGTAATGAAGGATAGACTTATGTTGTAAGAAAGCTAGGCTGCTGGAAGAGATCAGGAGACTGTTCTATGGGGTGGATATAGGAAAGACATATTCTTAATTTGATGTAGTTTATTATGGGGTTTTTTTTCTGCATAGTTTTTTGTTAGATGAACAGGTATTTCTTATGGCAAAACCTTTCAAGCCTCTATAAAAGGAGGATAAAAATTTGAAAGGATGAGTTTTGTGAGTGCATTAAGACAGCATAGCAGTTTATTATACTGATGAATACCTTGGTTATAAAAGTAGTAAGAAAATTGCCCTAGAATTCAAAACATGGCAAGAGGATTGAAAAGGAAGACCTGTTTTCCAGGGAATTAGCACAGGTATGGGAGCTTCAGGACAGCTGGCAAGACACACCCTGTCTGTGCCCTCCCTGAGCAGTATGTGCCCCACATTCACAGGGCAGGCTGAGCCAGAGGCATGGCACGTTTAACCTGGGGGACATGATGTACCTGTAGAGGTTGTTTTTATTCTCTTGGTTGCAGCTGTGATGGAGTACTAACAGACTGCAAAATATCTAGAGATCCTGCCATTATTGGAATACTCTCAAATGGGGTATGATGGTGACAAAGGTGCTCCCACCCCCAAGCCTTCTCTTTGGCTTCATGCTGTTGCTTTCTGAGTGCTCCCTAGCACAATCTGACTCCCCAGCTCTGCAAATCCAATAATGCCTTATTTTAAACAAGCAGAATTAGTGTTTAGAAGGCCACCACAAACTTATTAATCATGTATTTATAAACTCATATTTACAGTATTTTTCAAATACTCTCATGTTTCCTCTTCTTAATTACTAGAAGATTATAATTTTCTATATCCATTCTGCAGCTTATTAAAATTGTAGAACAGTCAGCTAAACCAGAACATTTAGTGTAATGCTGGCAGATCACAGCATCAAACTTCTATTTGATAATATAAAAATATGCTCATACATTTTCCATACCTGCAAAAACATTTAAAGAGAAATACAAAAGCATAATCTTTATGTCCATACAGAGCAAGAAGAGGTTTTTTTCAAAAGCAATTTCTGGTTTCCTTGGTGTTCTCAAGCAGTATGACTGCTGTGGGATGCACCCACAGAATCTGATGTCTAAACCCTTGAAATGGGGTTCCCTCCTCCACTCAACACCAGGAAATCCAATAGGATGGCTGACATAAAAGTCCTGGTCTGCCCTTTGGTCTGTTCTGCAGGCTCTGACACACTGACTGCATCTGTTTCTTCCATGCCATTCAACCACCTGGAAGTCTTCTGCCTATGTTATATTCTATCAAATAGAAAATTTGTGAGTTAACTGGTTGCCCAATACCAGTTTGGATCAACTAGTCTATTTTTTTTGTAAAGGAGTCTTATGTAAGATTTCATTTAGTTAACTCCAGTAATGGCTTGCAAGCCAATCTGATGTAATTTACAGTGTCCTCTGATTTGAGGCTCTCATGTTTTATGCATTGACACCTACAAAGCTAGACTATATTCCTACTACACACCACTTTGTTACAGAAGACTTTGATACGTGATGTAATGTCATGCATCTACACACAAACAAATCAGACTGAAAAATAGGATCCTATGGTTGTGTTTCAAATGTCTTCTATGAAAATATGGGGGAATTTGCAGAAGAATTTTTAGGCTTTATGTAGCAAAGTAGATAACCTTCTCTAATACTTAAACCGCTTGAGAGTACTACAGTTTATCATAAATGTCAGTGCTTTTCCCTGCTCAAATATCCTTGATTAGATGAGAGGCTATTTCACAAGATTTATTTTGGACAGGCATGACATATATGAATTCTGCTTGCAAGATATTGCAAATAAGGTTGCTGAAAGGTTGACTGAGAGAGAAGAGCAGCAGTCTTAAGATACCATTCTCTAATACCTAATAAATTACATAGATACCATGAATCTTCCCTATGGCCAACAGCAACTCGGGGAATACCTAACCCTGGAAGTGCCTTACCTACAGCAATGTGCAGCACTCAGTACTTCACTCTAACACAAGGTCATCTGTGCTCCACTGGGATCCAGAACCTGGATTTTCCCCCTTAAATATGCCGAAGGATTCAAAGTAAAGGTACATTTCTATATGTATCTTCCCACAAACCGCAGATACAGATTTTAGTGTTTCACTATGGGAATGGACTGAAATAGTTCCCTTTCATATAACAGCTTTGCTCACAATGATCCTGTTCAATGGCGTTGGATGTTTTTTTTTTAATACCATATCCATCTACATTGGACATAAAGGCATACATGACTAAGAGCATAAAATTGCAGTAAGGCATTATGATCACCTATAGGAAGCACGCAGTGAAGTCCTCTTCCTCAAGCTTGGTGACATCAATCACAGAGACACATCGGGGTGTCCCAGCCAATTCTGCTACAGAGTGTGGATGTGGCACATCCTGCTGTGCCCGCTGTCACCTCTCTGTGCTGCCACAGACCTTGGCACAGCTACGCTGTGAGTTTTCTCTGCAGGTCCTGGTGAAGGTGACGGCTGCGGGGTTGAGGCTCACTGGGTTAGTACAGGCTGCTTTTATTCACCTGGGCAAATCTTCCTTCCCCACACTTGCCCCCACATCTCCAGCCCGAACGCCTCAGTGATGGAGCACACTGGGGGACAGTGCTGAGCACACCCTGCCCCAATTTCCCAATTTCTCTTGGGGCAGCAGCAGGCTCAGCCCCGCTGGCTGAGGCGGGACGGGAGCACGGCTGCCAACCGCGCAACAACCGCGGCGGCTCCGGGACACCCGCAAGTGCCCTCCGACAGCCCACGCTGCCACCTTCACTGCGAGCAACCCCGGTGGCAGATAAACGAACCCAGCTGCTTCAGCCTTAGAAGTAAGCGCCGCAGAAGCTTCAACAGCTCACCGGTCATCAGGAAAAGATTTAAGGAAACCTCACCATTTTTTGTTCAGCTGAACGACCGGGCACGGGCGCTCACTCCAATTGGCACCTCAGCACAGACCGCGTATTACAGCGGCAGCGGCTCGCCGCCCAGCCCGCCGCTGGACGAGCGCGCTGTCACCTCGCCGGTACCGCACACCTGCCCGGTACAGGGCATACTTGTCGGTACCGCACACCTGCCCGGTACACGGCACACCTGCCCGGTACACGGCACACCTGCCCGGTACAGGACATACTTGTCGGTACCGCACACCTGCCCGGTACCGCGCACACCTGC
>VXBQ01002615.1:84401-96958 GCA_013400175.1 Phainopepla nitens | reverse complement strand
CGGACCCCTCACGGGTGGCGGTGCCCGGGGGCTGGGCGGCTCTCGGGGCGCGGCCGCCTCGGACGCCTGCGGGTGTGCCCCCGGGAGCCGCGGGGACAGCAGAGCCGGCGCTGTGCTTGGGGGCTAAGCGCCCTCGGACTTTCGGCGTGCCGGGCGGCGGGTCCTGCCCGGCTCGTGGCGCCTGGCGCCGTGCCGCGGCCCCCGCACAGAGCCGGCCCCGCACCGCCACCGCCTCCCGTAGGGCTCTCTTAGTGGAGGTGGTGCGATAGCGTAAAGAACAAGCATTTTATTGCTTGTCATCAGTACTGCCAGAGTTAAAACCAAGGTGGTGATGCCCAAGATTGGCTGGTTTCCGTACTTTTTAGGTTGGTTTCTCCGCTCTTTGTTCCCACGTTATTTGACCCTTGTGAGGGGATCCAGCCCGTGCCCGCACCGGCGCCTTCAGCCCCGCGGCGCTGCCTCCTGCCGCCCGCAGCCCCGCGGCTGCTGACCAGCTACAGCTGCGGTTTTCTGCCGGGGAGCTTAAGGGAAGAAATGTTTTCTTTCCGCACACAAGGGATGGAGCTGTAATGTTAGCGTCTGTGTCTGTTCACAAGTCTTTTGCTCTGTGAACAAACTGCCTTCACAGGAATGTCAGTGAGTGAGGTCTCCTCTGCTCTCATATGACGTCAAAAAACTAAATCGTAGCAGGTTGTAACAGCCAAGGGTTTACTGATGGAAATGCCCGGTTCGTTCCTTGTTTATAAGATGAACACCTTCCCGAGGCCTTTTCTGTGTTCAGAGAAGACCCCGTGTAGGTGACCTATTCTGAAAGTGCATAGGTTAGAAAAATTTCATAAGAAGATTAAGTGGTAACCGACAACGTGCATCAATGGGGCAAACAGCGAGGCAGTGGAAATTGGGAGTGGTGGAGTGGAATAAGGAATGTCTGGTTTTTCACCTCAGTGAAGGACGTTAGAAAGTTTCTGTGGTGACATCAGTCTGATTTTCTTTGACTTTAAAATGAAAAGTATGACCTGGCAACTGGTAAGCCTTTTGAGAAAATCCATGTACCATTCTTAGAAAGCTGATAATTGTGAGTGATTTTACTTTATACTGCTGCTTTATAGAAAGGCTTACTGATTTTCAGAGGCTGAGGCTTGTTTCCTAAGTTGATCTACTGCTCTGTATCTGAACAAACTGCCTCACAAACCACTTCTGAAATGTCCTTTTATTGAATTACTATATGATTTTTATAAGAAAGTTTACAAGAAGAGTTTCTTTTTGGACTATATAAACACTACTACTGTTCTCCTTTTAGAGACTAGGAAAGATATGCAAAGGCTAGAAACAAAATTTCAGGTGTTCAAAAGTAACCTAATGTACTAGGTGTTTCTTCTAGGTGCCTTAATTGATTGTTTCACAGCTTTGTTTTTTACTCGTAGCAACTTGTGTATATTCTAGTGGGTACCTCTGAAAGTC
Source organism: Phainopepla nitens (assembly GCA_013400175.1). Lineage (NCBI taxonomy): Eukaryota > Metazoa > Chordata > Aves > Passeriformes > Bombycillidae > Phainopepla > Phainopepla nitens. The sequence continues at coordinate 95,497 of VXBQ01002615.1, read as the reverse complement.
TCTACACGTTAGCCTTATACAGACATGATAATATATTTTGGGAAAGTTTTCTAGGATAGTCTATTTCTTTTGTAAAAGCAAAAAGAAATAGTTTGAATGTCATTTTAAAAAGTACAAAAGTCAAGAAATAAGTGAATGAATGGTGTTTCTAACTCTACTGAGTTTTAAGAACCTAATGAATTTTAGGCCCAATTAACCTCTACAGACAATCTTTTAAGTGAGTGACACTTAGAAAGATAATGCTGCTCTTGTTTTCTTTGGCTGTGGTAAAAATGTTGCTTTGCTGTGAAATATGCGTATAATGTGTATTGTGAGGAAGATAGAAATCCCAGTCAGCCATCTTCTAGTGACTACTGAGCAGCAGAGCATGCTGGCTGTGGGATGATGATGATGAAAATGAATACTAGAATTCAGTTAACTCTAACAATTTTCTTCAAATCAATTGATTTGTAGCTGCAGGTCTGTGGTTTTTTGTTTGTTTGTTTTTTTTTTTTAATTACCAGGGAAAATGCTAGGTATTTGTACCTGCGTGCACTCTGCCTGCTGATACAAATATTTTGTTCTGTAATTGTTCTTCCTTACTGAAAGCCAAGAGGAACCACTAAGTGACTATACCAATTTAACAGGTAATGAGAAGAAAATACCTAACAGAAAAGCACCAGAAATCTGTCCTTAGGGAAAGTAGTCAACAAACCATTAAAGCTGTGAAAAGGAGAGGAACCTTAAAACATTTAGTCTTGCTCTCCAGTTTCACATCGGGAGCATTTTGAACAAGGCTAAAAGAGCTGGCACTGGAGAACCACAGGGTGAAATGTCAGCATTGTCCTTTTTGCAGCAAAACCAGGAATGAACTGCCACATCTCACTGGAGCTTAGAATGGCAGGATATTGTCTATTACACCTTACAGTTTCAGCACCAGATCCTGTTTTGTGCCCTTCCTGGGCAGCTGTGCTTCCATGGGCTTCTGACACAGCACACCCCAACACTCAGCTCCTGCCCAAGCAGGGACCTTAAAAATCTCCATTTGAACATTGGTACCCTTGCCCTGAGAACTGAAAATATAGGTGTACACCTGCCTTTTTCTCAAGATGCTTAGCATTACTTTCATAGGTGCTTCTTTGTGGCACCTCTGCCAGAATGTGCTTGCTAAAGCAGGTCATAAGCTTGTGAGTAGTTGAGCCCGGTTCCTCGGTGGGCACAGGGGGTTTGGGGCGCAGCTGTGTTGGTGAGGAAGGAAGAGGGTGGCTGTGCAGCAGCAGCACAGTCCCTTCCTGCCACATGGGACTGACTTCATACCGTGTGGATTAAAGGTTGTGGGCAAGGGGGTGCAGCCAAGAGATGTGTACTTGTAGCTTAATTTAGGATTGCAGTCCCAGACCACTTAGAGAACTTAATTTTTCTCATTTGTCCCTGGGCAAATTCTTTCCCTAAATCCTTATAAAGAGCACTGATTTACTGATTATTTTCTTGGGGTGTGCATAATAATTCACTTTCCTTTTCAAAGTTTAAAGTGTTTTACTACTGCTGAAGGATTAAGCAGGTGGCTGTTTACAACACAAGTTTTCAATATGCCCACATCCATAGCAGAACACTGGAGTGTAAAACAGCAGTGAGCCAGAAACCTGTTGGAAAAGACAACAGTGACAAAGGTTGCCCACATTAACTGCCAAAAAACGCTCTTTCTTTATTTTCTTCCTTTTTTTTTTCTTTCTTTCTTTTTTTTTTTCAGGCTGAGTGCCTGCCTGCTGCATCAAAACACTGTGGTTTTTGCATGAGGGTGAAGAGAGGACTTTTCTCTGTTTGTGGTAGTATTGGCTTATTTAGGTTGTGTATTTTGTCCTATTGCTAATATAGTTTCAAAATGAGCAAGACAGAGGGCATGTAAGTTCTAATTAGTAGTTATCTGAGGCAACTCTTGGAGCAAAAAACTCATTTAAATTGTTTTGGATTTGAACATACTGTATCTACTTGAGTGACAAAACATTAGAAAGCAAAAAAGCCAAAGTTCTTTGTCGGAAGGCAATTGCTGCATAGCAACTGCATAGAGAGGATGCAGTGAAGCTTGCATGTATTCTCTTTTGTTGCTCTTTTTGTCCTTATTTTCTTCGTGTTCTGAAATGTACAGAAATTATTGAAGTTGTTGGAAGGAGTTATTTCATTCATCGCTACTTATGTTCTAAAAAAAAAAGAGAAGCAACTAAGGCAGTTTGAGTTTTGTATTTTGAGAAGATAAAAGGAAATTTAATATGCTATTTGCGAAGGGATGCTGTGACTAAGTTTTTAAATGATTGTGATCTTTGATATATGGAAAGGAAGCAAGGTTAAAGAAATATAAAGATTCTCCATGATAGCCAATATTTTTCCCAGTCTCACTCCGTTTTTGTATCCATCTAAACAAATTTCTGTTGTCTTAAAATATGACCAACCTTACAAAACCGAAATTTACAATAGTTATTAAAAAAACAATTCAACTTTGAATTTAATGTGGTCTATGAACAGCAGCTGGGAAATAGGTTCTTGAAAGAATAACCTTTTTGTTGTGTATCATTAAGTAAAACTGTGGGCTGGCTGGTTTAGCAAAAGGAAATTTGGAGAGTAATGGGATTGTAAAGTGTTTCTTAGCTGCTAATAAACTTGTGAATAAGGTTTTCCATGTTGTATAGTGTCTGTGTCAAGCTCATACAAAATGTGGGAGACTGATCTTGCCTGTCCTTTGGATGTGCCCTGCACAAGTGCATGTTAGAGGGGTTTGGCCACCCCCTACAGCTGATGGCTGTTTGGGCCCCACTGCAGCAGGATTGCTGTTACTCTGTGTTTCATCACACTTTTGCATCAGGACAGAAACTTGTGGAGCATTAGGATGAAGCAACAATACAAACAGGAGAAGGCCACCCATTAGTGGGAAGTGACATCCATAGGAAGCCTTTCCTCTTTAATGTGGATGAGTCCCAACAGGTAACTCTAAATCAAGCCCAGGTGCAGGTGTTGAAAGCATCCTACTCTCCATCACCTTTCTCTATTGTGTTCAGTCTCTAAAGGTGGAAAACAGTGTCCTTTGTGTTTCTAGTTCAATTTGCTATTGTACATCTGTTTTCAGAAAGCTGTAGTAGAGGAGGACACATGAGTATGTTACTCCTGTGTGGCTCCCCAGTACCTACACAAGAAAATGGGGGATATATGTTTGAAAAGGAAAGGCAGAATCCTCTAATTCAGTAAAGCAGGAAAATGTCCAGAGTAGCTTTTATTGTGGGTAGCTACTCTTCTCTGTAACAAGGGCAACAGGAGAGAGGTTCCCTCAGCTGTGGAACTGTTATGGCTTTGTGTTAAAGAGGCTCATGGAATCACAGACTATCCTGAGTTGGAAGGGACTCCAAAGGATCACTGAAATCACTCCTGGCCTGGCACAGAACACCTCCAAGAGTCACACCACGTGCCTGAGAGCATTGTCCAAATGCTTCTTGCACTTTGGCAGGCAATGATGTTGCCTTCTGAATTCTGCTGTGTATTGAATTTGTTGGGCATTGGGAGGAGGCACAGGTAAAGTTGACTGCACTGACTGATGCAATGGTTCCATGACCCTCTGCAGGATCTGGGAACTTTAATTCCATCAATTAGGAATCTCAGGACATTTTATAGGCTGTGTCACTGTGCTTTCTGCTCCTCTAGCAGGAATGTTGGTCTTATACACAGCTTGCCTAGTGTTGATAACTCCACAGCTTCTATAAAGGACAGTATTTTGACAATGTGCAGGAAATTCAGGGCCTTTGAACAGCACACTTCTATCTGTAGATTCTGGAGTGTTTGCTGTCTTTTAGGTAGATAATTCATCAGGTTATAATTCATAGATATCCGTGCAAAAACTCTATTTCTAAATTTCCATCTACATGAAATGGGTAATTTAATGCTCAAATTCTATCCTCCCTTCAAAGACATTTCATGACAACTCATGAGTAGATGAGTGTAAGTAAATTATGTGGAGAGCTATTTGTGGGTTGTTGATGAATGAGGTTTCCTGAGGCAGAGTTATTGGAAGAACCTAGTTTGAATTAAGCACGGTTCATTTGGTGTGCTGTGAGAGTACCTTGAAAGGCAGGATGAAAGGGAATGAAAGGATTATCAGTATTAGAAAAAGCTCTTGTTTTATGCATCTTTTTTAAGCTCTCTGACAACACTATAGTATTTCAACATTTCACCACTATAAGAAGCAAAAAGATTGTCTTAAATCACCAATCTAAATTGTGCCTATTGAGTCAGGCATTTAACCTGAGGTTCAGTGCAACTTTTCATATCCTTTACAGAAGGAAGAGAAACACTTTTCCTTTTCCTCTTCATTGTTACCTACCCTGTCTTTCCCTATTCTGCATATGTATGCTGGGTCCTTTCTTTCTTCTTGCACCACTTTTTTAGCTAAATATCAGCCTCCTAGCTTTACACCATCTTACCAATCAGCTGAGATTGTCCTGAATTTTCTCTCTCACTTCTGCATTTGGTGAACTTATGATTTTTTTAGTCTCTGTTTGGTCTCTCAAAGGGAGTTATATTGGTCCCTGGATAGACTCCAGGGGAATCACTTAGAAATTTTTTTTCTGGCTTAACAGTGTATTTTGAATAATTAAATCAAGAGGGGCAGGATTTTTTATTATTATTTTTTAAAACTAGTTACACAGGTTACATGACAATTAAAACTTGGCTCTTATTTGCTTATGAACATAACACGTTTGGCAGAGTTAAAAGCTCTATTTAAAGGAAGCTAGTTAATCTCTACCACTTCCTGTTTATCTACTGGTTTAAAGAAGTTCCCTATCAGACATGAAAACCTCGACTCACATAATGCCCTCTCTGCGAACTCCTGTCACAGAAGTGCACTAGATGGCACTCTGGATCTGTGTTTTACACTAAATGTGATCTCAATTACCTCCTCTGATGATTATTGTAAGTACTTACTTTTTGAAGTTTGGCATCTAAGTTTGAGATTAAAATTACTGTAGCAGTGAAAGTCTTGTGTCAGTGGGTTTGGGTTCATGTTGTCACTAACTTCCCCCCCATCCCCCCAGAAATCCTTCAGCACATATTTCTAAAGTACAATTTTATGCATGCCATTGAGGGAGTAATCCAGCTCTGTGAGGGCAGCTGGGGCATGTTCCAGTGCTGGCTGTGCAATGCACTTGTGTGTCCATGTTTGATGCATGAAGAAGCAAAACAGGAGGAGCAGAGGATGGGGATCATTCTGCCACAGGTTCTCCCAGTCTGAGTATGTGTCAGATGTAACTTGAATGAGGGTTGATAAGACCAACCATTATTGCCATGATCCATAGGTCCATAGAAAAGGTATGGTCTGTGCTAAAGGCTTCAAGGGGCATTATTTTGCTAATGGCATAGCTCTGGAATTCTGCTTCTGATTGTATTTAAGTTGCCTGAAACCATACCTACTGCTTCATTTTGATAACATCACGTGGCCACAGCTTGGCTCTATTGGCTCTGCTCATGCTGGGTGCTCTGCAGGCCCCTACAATGGTTTGGGAGGTGCAGTCTGGACCCTGCTTTCTCTGGGGCCCAAGGCATGGCTGTGTGGGTGTGCTGTGGGCCTGTAATCAAGGTGCTGGGGCAGGGCAGCTTTCTGCATCTGGGGGGCACCTCAGCTGCCAGAGGAAAGCTCCAGACTGCTACTTCAATGATTTACCACTGAGACATGATGGGGTAGCACTGCTGTCTCCTGCCTTTTTGAATGCTGTCTTCCTGATCGTTGATTTTGTTAAGGCAAAGTCAGTGGTGCTTAACTTACCCTGCCTTGGCTTTGCCTTCCAAGGGCAATGTTTAGGATGCCAAGTTAACTTCATCCATCTAGGATTTTAGAGCTCCCTCTCAACTCTTCCTGACCTGTGAACACTCCTGAGTCTTCCAGGACAAAATAAAACAAGTTAGCTGAGCCGCCTGACAGTGGTTTGAACGAACTTGTTTGATTTTGCCCTAGAACTGACTAGAAGTGCTTACACAGCCAGTTACTGGGACTCAGCTATAAGATGTTAACAGCAGAGAAACACAAAGGAACAGCTTTTTAAAGGGCCTGTGAACTGTGTGCCCTGGGTGAGAGGCTTTATACGAGCCTGCTTATTTTCCCTGGAAGAGATAAGGCATGCTTCTATGGCCTGTTCCACCAGAGGAATTCAATAAAAAGCTGTCATGTCTCAGCTGTACCTTTCCTGCAAAGGTGTGTTCCTTACCTGTGCAGCACAGATGAGATTCCTGTACCCCAGGTGTCCAGAGGAGCCACACAATGTGCTTTACAGGGCTGCTTGCAGTGGAGGCTCCATTGTAGAGCCTTATTTTGCCGTGTACTTCAGAGAATGGGGAAGGCAGTTTGGCACACTTGGTTTTCTAACTGCCTCTGGAATACAAAAATGCTTTTTGTTCCCACTTCTGTTAATAAGCCAGTGCATCTATTGGAATAGTAAGGAAATATAACACTTTCTACCTGTACAACATTATAATTTTTGAGAAGAACAAAAAAGTTAGAACGTGTATCATGCTCTTCACTTAATGAAGTGGTAAATATGTGCACAGAGAATGACAAATAAAGTAGATTCCTCTGTTGTCCAGGAGTAAATCTGTCTGCAAGATGAAGAGTTGTCTTACAGACAGAAATCTATATTTGGTTTAAGTGATGTAAGAGCCTTATAATAAGAGAAAGGCTCCAAAAAGTCATTATGACTTCTCAACACCTTAAAGGCTTCCAAAAATGCTTCGTCATTATGTCTGCCTCTTGAACACCTGAAAATAGGTGCGCTGTGGACCGTGGGTAGCCCACCTTGAGGCCCACAAAAAAGAAACTGGTGCAAAATGTGGAGGGGAAGGTGAGGGGCAGAATCCCTGACCTCTGCCTTCCAGTCCCCCCACCGTCGCCTGCCGTGGCACACCCTGAGGCTGGCGCAGCCCTGGAGCGAAGTGAGGAGCGAGCTGTGGAGCCCCTACCCCCGCTCCTGCGCCCTGGGGCAGAGCCGCCCCTCCTGCATCTCGGAGAACGGCCGAACGGCTCCAGGGATCTGAGACGGCAGATAAAGACGCTTCAAACAGCAGGGAAAAAAAAACCAACCAGGCAAAAACTGCTCCGCTCCCCCGACCCCGTCTCAGCAGCACCGAAGGTGATGACCTATCCTATGCTTTTTAAAGTAACCTTGGCTTTTTCTAAACTCTTCTCTACTTTTCTCTTTCTTTCTCCTTGCTTTCCTTGCTATTGAACAAAAATATATCAATTTTTTGGCATCAACATTTAATCTCGTTTGGTTTTAATTTCGTTTTTGGGAATATTTTGAACCTTCAAAGTTTTTTTTTCTGGTTTATACATAGAGATTTAGCTTTCTTTGTTCCTCTGGGTTTAAATCAGATCATAACAAGTGCATTATGCTTGGAGTTCACACATGTCCCCTCCAGTACTTACTTATTAAATGAGTTCACAGAAACTACACTGTAAACCTGCTGGAATAATTTTTATGAAATAATTTTCTCTGGTAAAGAGGGAAAATAGAGCTGCAAGGAAGTTGAAACCTGGGCTTGGCTTCTCCACTAATGACAAACTCAGGCCCCAAAATTTGCTGAGACAGAGACGACAGGCTCTCGCCTGTACATTGGGTCATCCACCAACCCCTCCTTTCTGGTTGCTTCAGGGTACAGGTGCACTCAGACAAAAAGGACTGGGTTGCTTTTCACCTTTTTTGTTTTTTGTTGGTTTTATATTTTTTTTGTTAACAGGTAAAGCGGAGCAGGAGTGAGATGTAGGTAATGCTATACACCTGTCCCATTCAAGTGCACTAGATCAGCACCACCAGGCCTTTTTTCCCTCACTCTGCTTGAAGAATATGGGCTGCAAGAGTGCTGCTTTTCTGTCAGCTCTGAGTGGCCATTTTTAAGCTGTCAGTCTGGAGTGCAAGTGCTTCCCAGTAAGAACAATTTGTGTTTTAAATAAAAGCTGCATGGGAGCAGGGATGCTATGGGTAGGTAGGATTGCCACTGAGCCCATTCACTCACATCTGCTGTGTGCACTGGCCCAGAGAATAGTGAATGGAACTCAGATACTGGTGCTTAATGTGATCTAGGACAAGTTTCTTACCTCTCTGGACTTGGTTGCCTACCTCTAAACCAGATGTTTCCTTCCTGTTGCAATCTGCTTGGAGACGTGTATGTATTACATTATCCTTTGGTATTGTCAGTGGTGGACCTTTTCAAGAAGAGGAGGCACAGGATGCCTTTTCTTTGTGTTAGGCTTTGACAGTATCATTGCAGGGGCAGGAGATTTGCTGGGGAGTGCATCATCACAAACATTTTTGATGATAGCATCAGATTTTTCTCCTGCTTGCCCTTTTCCTTTGGAAGAGGTTAGGCTCTTTGGGTGTTGCCTGATGAAATTCAGGAGGTGGCTGTGTGCAATGAGATTTTTTTGGCTGCACCTCTCTATGGAATTACTGAGAGTGCAGAGGGCCCTCAATCCAAATGGGGAGCAGCCTGGACAAATGCAAGTAGAAGCAGAAGATTCTCCAAGGCAGTGCATTTCTTTGTTCTGGAACAACTTGCCATTAGAAAAGAAGATTATGTTGGAAGCGGCTGGGCTATTCTGTGTGTGTATGTGCATTTGGCTAATGATCCTTCATGTGATCACATCAGCCTCATGGAAATATGCAGTTTCAGCTGGGTGTTGGTATCCACATGCTATTGGTACATCACAGTAAGGAAATGAAAGGGGAGTTTGTAAACTATGAAAGGCTGTGTCCCTAATAGAAAGGAGGACCTGAATCTAGATATCATCCTTTACTGGTAATCTCACTGATCTGTCTTCCAGTAGTATTCTGTATGTTAACAGAGCAAAGGCTGCTGCTTTTAAACCATAACTTCAGTGGATTCTTTCTGCCTTTCTTCAGTATTGTGCATTTAGTACTCCTTTCTTGATGCCCTGCATACATGCTTACATGCCTCCTGACTATCTTCATACTCCTTTCAAACTTGGAAGATGTGCTATGTGTCTGCCTGTCTGTCCATGACTGCAAATTCTCATTTTCTTGGGAAATCTTGCTCAAAAGTATTCAAGAGCAGCTAGTCCTGAAGTACTGACGTGCAGGAATCTGGCACTACATGATGCATAGTGTTGAAAATATTGATAATTTAGAGCTTGTGTTACCTGTGGAACTGTAGGCCAACAGACTGTTCAGCAAGTGCTGTTAATGAAATGTGTGTACTGGCTGCTCCAGTTCATTGAACTGGAACATGGTCCATACTGTGGCATATGGAACCTTTTCAGCTGGAAAGTCTCAAATTGTTAAGTCCTGTAGTGTTGTAGGAATAGCTCAGGAAGCTGCTGGCAACTCAGACAAAATGGTGTTTTTCTACCTGAGTTGTTGGCCATTCAAGCTGAGCTCAAACCAAATCTTTGGGGCTTTTGGGAAGCCAGTGACGAGTCAAAGAATCTTGTTTAAAGTGCTTGTGGCTGAATGCTGCACTCGCTTCTGAGGCTTGATCTATTCTTTTAATTCACAAACAACATCTGCTTCTTTCCACTGACAATTCCTAAGATGACCTCTTGAAGGAAAGGGAGCAACTATAATTTTCTGCTGTGCTGGTGATTCTCAGTGGAGCAATCACAGGTGTGTGCAGCCAGAGCCAAGATGAACACCTGCATGCTTTACCTACTTCTCTTTGGTTACCCAGCAGGGACTACTGGTGGCACCACGTGGTGCAGGATCTCAGGGTGCAAAAAAACAAGGGCATGGAAATCTGAAAATTCTAAAGGGCATGGTTAAAGACTTTGCAAGGTCTAAGAACCAACATGTATCTAGGTGTTCTTTCTGGGACATGATGTTAAGTACTACCAATACTTAAAAACATCTAAAGGCTAGTGCTTTCATTTCTGCTAGTTTCTAGTCACACTATTTTCTATCTTCCTATACTATTTCCTGTCTTTTCCTCCCAGTATACCCACCATGTCTTATGTGCATTTTTTCTTATATGGAGAAAATATAAGTGGACCTGGGTAGTATAAGTGGACCTAGTTTTGTTTGACTAGAGGCTTCCTGTAAATGGCAACCAGAGGGCCTAGCCCACCCCTGTGGCACAAGCTTTTAAAGTCCCATTATTGCTCTGAATCACACCTTCATCTCCACACCCTGAGTCATATATTAAAATAAAACTGTGGGAAATAATAAAACCCAGTTATATGAATGCATTTTTTATTATAAGAGTTCTTTTTTATTTATTTTTTTTTATTACTGCTTTGAGGCTAACTCATCATCTTTTGTTATGTTCATTACAAAAGTGTCTGCTCTAGTCCCTATTAACTTGAAGGGAAAGGAACAGAGTGCACAGACAGAGCAGTTCCTTGCTGGCATCCATTCCCTTGTGCTCAGTATTCCTCAGTCTTTACCACAGCTGCTGTACAAGAGCCTTCTGTGGCAGGCTGGGTTACAGGCAGGATTGGCAAGGCAAGTTTGCAGAAGACAACTCAGAAGAGGAGGGAGATCAAGGTCTCTTTAAGTCCCATATCTAGCTTCTGGCCTGTTTTTCCAGGTACTCCTGATACAGCTACTGTGCTTTTTCAAGCAAATAAACAGTTTTCAGCTTTGCCCCAGCAAAGTGCGAAATTTTCCTCAGTCACAAAGAGGTAGAAGATAAGATGGGAAGGGGGGAAAGAAAAAGAAAGTAAAAGCCAGAAGGCTTGTTCTTATTTATTAATTAGAAAAGTAGGTTGTTTCCATTGAAAAAGGAATACTCTACAAGACCATATTTTTGTTAAGTATTTGGGCTCTTTAGATTGGGGAAGTGGGTGGAGCCCTTTTCTTTCTTGGGTTTTGTAAATTAAAGTAAAGTTTGTCTCTTTACTGAAGATTGAGAAATTCCTTTTCAATTTTAGATCATACATGTTGATCCCACCAGTACCAGAACTCCTTGCTCAAAATAAAGCACAGAATCTGTGCCATTTTCTCTCTCCCTAAGATGTAGCTGAATGGACAGAAAATGAGTCCTGAACTAATACTCCACTGGAGCCTAGCATCATACCAAAAAATTCCTTTGTGCACCTCTGGCTACAGTTTCCAACTCCCCCCCTGCCCCCAACC